>CATIWK010074460.1:0-15488 GCA_949634005.1 Mallotus japonicus
AAAGAAAAGAAACTCTCAACAATGGAGAGAAAAAACTCTAGCTCTCAACATATGAGAGAAAATCAACCCCAACCGCGTCTGTTTTTAAACACGTTTTCTGACAACTTCTGGAGACATGTTTACCTTTTTCAAGTTAAAAGTTAAAAAAGCAGACATACAACTACCAACCAATCTCGAGATAAGTAAAAACCAAGCTGAGCGGAGCAGTTGAGTTTTGATCTGTTCCACCTCCGTGTTCATCATCCGTTCGCTGGTGAGAGGGGAATACCCGAGGAAAATGGCTTCACACAAGCAGCACTCCTTTTGCCCATAGTTGCTTCTCTGCATTATTTTATTGCACTGTTGTAGGATAATGGAATCAATATACTGGGCTTTCCATCATCTCAAACCAGACCAGGAGATGTTTGATGTTGTTTTTGTTACAAGAATAAAGAAGGAGAATATGGTGTCGGTGTTGGTATCGGCGCCGGCCTTCGCTCTCGGCTATTTATAATTGAACTTGGTTGCTAATTCAGGGATTTGAGTTAGCTAATTAAATTAAAGTCAATTCTAGATATGAGCCGATGATGGAGTAAACAAATCCAGAGCTTTATTAAATGAATTCGTTATAAATCTAAGTAGACATAATATCATCATCAATAAGGTTCGATGGTCTAGGTGTTTTTTTTTTCATGTTGCTGTGAATATATTTTTTCTTTTTCTTTATTTTGACATTATTTATTATATTTTGATGTCATGCTCTTTGCATGCTTTTGTGTTTACTATTGATATTGCTTTTGAAATTTTCTCCAATGATCTTTCCCATGCCCCTGTTTTTACTACTGTTGCTGCTTTTAAAGTTCTATTCTTTTATGTTTTTAAAGTTTTCTTCTTTCATTTTTGGACAAAGTTCATGAAAATTTGCTCTACAGTCAAGCTACCGAATTGCTTATCACATATGTGTTCATTGGATAGTTGCAGGTTGATTTGTTCCCAGACAATGAGTCTTCTGTTAAAAAAATTTGCTCACAGTTTGTTTTTAGAAATCTAGATGAATCGTAAATATTTTTTATCCAATAATGTTGTGTTGCTCACTTTTTTTTTCCAATGCTGATGATCCAACCGAATGATCCTGCTCCAGAAAGTTCGCTTTTATTTGTGTTATGGATGAAAAAGTACCTTTATTTTTTGGACAATTTTAAAAAAACTTTATTATTTGTGGGTACTTCAACTTCTATAGTAAATTACTTCTATAGAAAATTGATTTCATATTAAATTTACTTTTTAGCTTTAATTTTGTAATTTTTATTTTTCTGCAATATACTTAAATTTATATATTCTACTTTTCATTATCGCAGCGAAGTGTGGATAACTTTGCTAGTTTTAGAATATACATGTTCCATTACATATAAAACATTCTAATTATATTACATTTAAAACATTACTCCTCATTTCCATCAAAATTTGTGTCTTTTCTTCTAACTAAAACATCCCCTTTTTCAACTATATTCTATTTTATCTTTTATTTTATTTATTAATCATTATATATATATATATAGTCATTTTACAGTACAAAAATTTGTATATATACAAATTGAATTAGAACTTTTAGATTATTATTTATTTAATTATAGCCATTAATACATTTTACAAGTATTGATACATAAAAATAATCAATGATTGTAATTAAATAAAAATTAATCCAACGGTTTTAATTTTATTTGTATAAATACAAATGTTTGTAGCGTAGCAAGAACCGTATATATAAAATTATTGCAATAATTTTTGAAGTTCTCTTTTTTATATTTAATTAAATTGTAGTTTTAACTTATTAAAATTATTTAATTAATTATTTCAAAATATGTATTCTATTTATAGTCCACGCAAAACGCGGATTCACGACTAGTAACTATTAATATTGATTGATGAAAAATAAAACTCGAAAAATTTGAATTTCTTATATTATGTATATTTATATAAAGAACAACTAGATTTAATTTAATTGGCAAAATTTCATACATTTTTTTTATAATTCACTAAGTTTAACTTACATAATATTGATACAAGTTCTGAAAGAAAGAAATGATAAAGTGATTTTATAATTTACATCATTTTCCTTAATTTGAACAAATTCAAATATTTCCTAAAATTGCAAGCATAATTTATTAATAATAAATAGATGTATAATACAAGAATATGTGGATATATTTCATGATCATGAAATCTGTATAGACAGCCCATAAGGAGAGTTTGAATGAGATTAATAAATATGGTTGTACAACACAAGAAAAATGGATTTTAGCAACAAAACAATATATTAAGTTTTTATCATGATTTTTGTCATTGGTGAAGTCATTTTGAATAATAATATAATTATACATAAATGTATTTTAAGTTACATTTGGACTCTAATGGAATTGACAGTAAGGGCGTTGAACTCTTTGTTTGAACAATGGGGTACACAAGCTGTGGGACTATGGAACTTAAGCGGAGAGCCATGCAGTGGATCTGCTTTGAATGATACAATCTTTGAGGATCCTGCTAACAATCCTTCGATCACGTGTAACTGTTCCTACAACAACCGCACCACTTGCCACATCACTCGATTGTATGTCTACCCAATCACAAAACATTTTCTATTGCAATTTCTTTATTTACTTATGTTTTTTTAATAGTTAAAATAACTAATTTTGTTAAAACTCATAATGTGGCGAAGCTGCAAATTCAAAAAAACAAAAAGATCTATATTTTAATGTTATTGATTACTTTAAATACTAAATATTCATAACTGCTAATTATTAATAATTAAAATACGCATAATACATACATGGCCCCCTATATTTGTCATTTTTTGTCAGTTTGACACTTTAACTTATAGTTTTGTCATTTTGACACCTGAACTTTGCTAAAATGCACTAATTTGTACTAATGTGATAATACAATACATCTATCACCCCCTGTACTTGTCACTTTTTGTCAGTTTGACATCTCTACTTGTAGTTTTTGGTCAATTAAATACTTATGATGTGGCACATGCTGATTCGCTATTCCGTGGCATGTGTGTTGATAGGGGTTTTAAAATTACATTTTAGCCAAATTCAGGTGTCAAAATGGCAAAACTATAAGTTGATGTGTCAAATTGACAAAAAGGGACAAATACAGGGAGTCATATATGTATTACGCCAATTAAAATATCTTTTCATCTATTTTTTGTTATAATGTTTTTATCTTTTTTAGCATTGAGATGGAGGAGGAAAGAGATTTCGAACTTCCATTTTTTACAAGTATCATATTTCATGACGGAGTGGAGAATCATTCATTCTAAATGAGCTCATTGTTATAATGTTTTTTCACACAATGTGTAAGCTAACTTTTACTTTTAATCATATTTTCAGGAGGGTTTATGAATTGCAAAAACAAGGTATCATCCCAGACGTTATTGTAAACCTGAAATATTTAACTTATCTGTAAGAATTCTCTTCATTACTTTTAATTTTTTTTTTCTTTCCTTAAATACATTATTATCTATTTGAAATTAGTAAAAAGTAAAAATGGTAAATTTTGTCATAAATTTTGGTCAAATTTTTAATTATAATCTGGTGATTAAATTTTATAAGTTGTGCTAGTTATATTTAATTTTATTTAAAAATCAAAATATAGTTGTAAAGAGTTGTTTTAAAATTCTTGTTACAGAAAATTATTTATTAAGATTTTCTTCATTTTCTCTTAAAAATTGATATGTAAAAAACATTTTCAAATCCTAATCTAACCACTTTCAAAATAATTTTAAAAAATAATTTTTAAATGTTTTCATCAAATCCTTAGCTTTTTACATTCTTTTACAACCTGAAAGCTCTCATATTTTATTTCGTCTAAAATTTACTTCTAATTTTAAAAAGAAAGAAGTTGGAAAACAATAATAAAAATATAAAAAAATTATTTTTAAAAAATAAAAGAATAAATTTCTTAAAAATTTCAATACTATTTTATATTAATAGTTAAACATATTTTTTATTTTTTTATTTTATTAATATTAATACATATAACAAATTGATCTATAAATCGGTACTGTGAGATTTAAAAAAAAAATTATTTCTTTCACTTTTTTTCGAAAAGAATAAAATTTTCTTATATTCTAATCAATATCTAGTATCCCTGTTCTTTTTTTTTCTCTCTCTATTTGCATTATTTTCGTATTTGATTTCTATTAGAAATTTTTTGAATAATATGGTTAAAGTTTGATAAGTGAGTTTTATAAAAATTAAAGCTAGAAGTTGTTATCGCTTAAACGACATATTCAACTTAAGGTGTCAGAGATTTTTATCAATATTTTTGTCCGAATTGAATTGGATTAGTAAGAGTTTAATAAGTTCTGAATATATATATATATATATATATATATAATTTCAAACATCTATTTTTTAAATAAATTTTGGTATATTGACATAACTTATAAATTTAGTAAATAAATTAAAATTATTTTTTAATTTAAATATAATTTAGAAATTGGCAAAATTTAATTATACCTAATTATTTTGTCTAAATAAAATTTTAATTTAGACCGTCCTTTATTTCAGTTTTAATCATAAATATTTGTAGCTCTTTTATTGCAATGAAGAACATAGCTTTTTTTTTTTTAATTTATTTTTGGTTTTGTGGAACTAAACATAGCTTCTTTTCATATTTATATCTAATTCTGTAGGAATATTGATCGAAATTACTTCACGGGTCCCTTGCCTGCATTTATCGGAAATTTGTCGGCATTGAACGTGTTGTGAGTTAATAATTTTTCTTTTATTCATTTTAAATTACATCAATGTTTGCATATCCGTGGAATTGTTTTAGGATATTATCAAAATATACGAATAATCAATTTCATATAAACAATCAATGTCTACGCTGCACATGCACAGATTGAAATATAAATAATCAATTTCCTGTTTATTTGCTTCGCATCTAGATAATTTGATAATTAAAAACAGGAAATTTGATGATAAAAATTTTAAATATTTGTAATTTTATTTTAATTTTTAAAATATATACAATCTTTAAAATTTTAATTTTAATTTTTTAATCGTAATTCAAATATTTTGATTTAATTATCTAATCTATATATTTATTAAATGTTGAATTCTAAAGTTATTAAACTAAAAATTTGACAAGTGGCTATCTTCATATTTGAGTATTCACTCTAAAAGCCAATGTGTCAAACCATTAATAATCCTAATTTTTATTATTAATAAAATATTTATTATAGTTTTTTAGTGTTATTTTTAACTAAAAATAAATCAAAATTTTAAATTAAAATATTTAGATTAGATGAATTTTTTTTTAAATCATTTAAAGAATTTCTTTGAAACTACCAAAAAATAATTTTTTTTTCTAAAAATAACTCAATTTTCTTATTCATTTACTTATAAAATGTATAAAGGAAATCTTCATTAATTAGAAAAGTGGGAAAACCACCTGCACACTTCGTTCGTGAGAGAAAGAGGCATCGAATGCCATAAAACAAAATATGACCCTACCATTAAAGCAAACTTTGCTATGGAATGGGCAACTATGTTTCCTGCTCATCAAACAAGAGAGAACTGACGGAAGAAATAGAGGAGGAAGCTTGCATAAGGTGGAATATACAATTTTATCTCGGAACTTTACTCGATTATTCTATATCACTTCTCAACTTTCATTTTGTTCAATTTTTCCTTTTAATTTCTATTTTTTACCTATTTAGCCTACATAACTTCTATTTTTCACCGATTTCACCTCTCAATTTCTATTTTTCACCTATTCAAACTCGGCGCGATTCAAATACACACGTTTGTCTAGTATGCAAGAAAGATTAAATAGGCGAAAAATAGAAATTAAGAGGTGAAGTTAAACAAAATGAAAGTTGAGAGGCGACATAAAATAATTGAGTAAAGTTCAGGGTGAAATTGTATATTTGTCCATAACATGATCACATATCAAATCATAAAATGATAGCCTAGAGCTTTTAGTCCGCAACCTAGAAATCACCAAACCAACTTCGCAAAAAATCTCCTATAAAGCTGCATCCCGAGCCAAGAGTAGACCATGATAGATAGCCAAAGTTTCAGCAATTTCAACATCATAACATGTAGAGATAACTTTCCTAGCAAATACAATAATATCACCCTGAGAATTCCGAGCCACCACACCCAGACCGACTTTATTAAGCCTCCCATCAATTACTGGGGTTATTTGGATTCATTGTATCCAAGTTTTTAGTCTACTACTAGTAAAGTATCCAATCTTTTTTCGTAATGCAAAATCCCCAACTTTTGAGCCCAGTCACACTATACTTCATAGAACCAATTTCTGGTCATCGACGATGACGTACTGCTGATGTGGATGTTCACGTGTAATAAACAGATGTCATGATGTAAAGATTAGGGCACACAGCGCCACATCAAAGCCAGGTGCCCATCAACTTTTTTTTTTTCCCAAAATTCCAAACACACTACAACATCAAAAGACCAAGTTTCACCTACACTCTCTCCTTTTTCTATCTTGATTCTTCTTGTCATTGTGATTCTCTTTTCTCTTTCACTTCATTTGCTTCGTTTGGCATAAAAAAATCGTAGGCCACCTTCCTCTTTAAAATTTATAACCTCAAGCCAAATCTTTTGAAAAAATAAAAATAATGTCATCTCCATTATTTTCAATGCTCATTTTCTCTCCATTTAAATCCACCTCCAAGCCTCCATTTTCCTTCTTATTTTTCTTTTTTCTTTTAATTCTTGCTATGGCTTCAATCAAACTTAAGGAATCTCCAAACCACATAGATATTAACCAGTACAACATCCTCTCAGGAGGTGTGTCTTCTTGTCAGTAAAACATTGTGTGTCAGTGCTAATTTAACTTTTGCTCCAGTGGTTTCATCGGTGCTTTCTTTTATTAATAATAATAGTAGAAGTAGTTGTGTTAATAATAGAAGATTAGGGCTTGTAGAAAAGGAATTTGCTGGTTCGAGTTTGAGATTAATTTGTAGTGAGGAAATTGATAGACGAAGATGGAAATACATTGCCAAGAATGATAGATTTGGATGGTTTCAGAAAAATTCATTCCATTTTGTTAGATTGCAGACTCCTCGAGCTCCTGTTGATAATAAATATTAATTTATTATTTTTGTTTTTTAATTATTTGTGTTAGTGATGGAGTTAGAGAATATTTGATAATCATAGGCATTGATTGGGAAATTAGAATAAATAATGTGGTTGGTAGGGCTACATTAATTTTATTTGGTTTAGGAGGGAGAAAGAATTAGAGCTGACGGCTACAAAAAAAAAAAAAAAGCTTATAGGACGCGTGGCATTGACACGATGCCACGTGTCCCAGTCCTTATAAGTTGACATCTGTCAATTATATATGAGCACCCATATCAGCGATATGTCATCCCCAATGACCAAAAATTGGTTTTTAAGAGTATGGTCTAACCGAGTTCAAAAGTTAGGACTTTTACATTATGAAAAAGGGATGGATACTTTAGTGGTATTAGATTAAAAACTTGAGTACCATGAGTGCAAATAATCCTAAATTACTACATCAGAGTTGATTTTATAATAATACTCGAAGGAGGAGACCATACATCTTGAGTTATATTACTTACATCAGCTAACAAAAATTATTGAAAACAAGTATAACAAGTAGCATGCATATTATAAGCTAAAGATAAAACATGGTTTATCTATAACCTAGCTTTGCCAGCATTTAATAAGTTAAGGTGAAACCAAATGCTCCAGTAATTGCATACGGTAGATTAATGGAAATGAAACTACACCTATAACAAGTTTTTATCGCGCACATGTAGATTGATGGAAATGAAACTACACCTAGAACGTATTAACAATCATGGCATCAACCTTTAAGCTTAAAGATGAAGCAAACAGACCTCCCCTAGTCTATGGAAAGTCTTTGAAAATATAGACCACAGTTTCCTCTTGTTGACCACAAAATAAGCACATTATATATACATTAACACCTCATTTCACCAGATTGTCATAAAAAGGAAGGGAATTATGGAGAGCTTTCCATATAAAGTGTTGAACTTTTAGAGTCACATTGAGCTTCCATACGGTTTATTATTCTTTATTACATCCTGAACTCGAAGAAGCCAAATCAATAGCTTGAGATGAAGTTGGCAAGCTAATTTATAACTAGATTTAATTGAGTAATAACCATCTTTAGATAATGATCAATGTAGAACATTACTTGGTAACCTCAATCTAATTGGCATTTTTAGAATAGCTTCCACTTCAAAAGGTAAAAAAATCAATCAAATAAAATCATTCTTCCAACATCTGTGCTCATAATCAATGAGAACAAAGACTAGAGAATCCTTAGGAATATTTTGGTAGCTTTATTCCTTCAATTCCAATAATCCACCAATCCTTTATACGCAAGTTGACATTCCATCTCCAATTCTCCATCCAATACCCTCTTCTAAAATTAATCTTGCATTTAATAAACTCCTCCAAAGAAAACTTGGTTTGTAACCAACTATAGTTTAAACAACTATAGTTTTCAAAAAGGCACTTCTTGCCTTCTTGGATAATACTTTGCACTCAACACTCTGCAACTCAAAGATTGTGGGTTAATTAATAAGTGCCAACCTTTTTTGGCCACAAAGCTTCATTAAATTGTTAGAAATGTGTAAAACTTAGTCCTTCATCCTTCTTCGCTTTTACTAGGATATCCCAACTCATCTAGTGAAGTTGTTTTTTATCCATCATATCATTATAACTTGTAAATCATGATAAAAAGTAACTAGCAAAGAGAAATAACTTATGATATATTGTGCAATTTCTTATGCTAATCCCTTGATCAAAATTTCTTTTCTACCATACCTTAAGAACTTTTCCTTCCAACCTTTAAGCTTCTTCTATAATTGTTCCTTCAAGAAAGCAAAGATGAGTTTCTTTGACTTGTTCATCATCGTTGGTAACCCCAAGTATTTGACATGATGCTCAACTACCTTTATTCCTAAAATAGAGTATAAATACTCTTGTCAAGGCATATCTACAGCTTTATTAAGTGACACCTAAGATTTTTCAAACTTTACTTTATGAAAAGATTCACTTTCATAATCATGAAGGAGTTGAGTAATAGCCAAACACTCTAAAGTTGTAGCACGCACAAAAAATAAGTTATAATCTCCAAAAAATAAATGAGATATTTTAAGGCTATTTCTACTCACTTTTAATTGGATGTGTGAAATCGTCTATCATTACTTTTTGAATCATTACTAAAAACCCTTCTGTATATAAGAGAAAAGGATATTAAGAAATAAGATCCCCTTGATGAAACCCTCTAGTTGGTTTTCAGAAACCTCTTAACTACCCATTTATCAAAAATGAAAAAGAAACAGAAGATAAGCATTTAATGGTTAAATAGATAAAGTGAGAGGGGAAAGCCATATGAACTAAAACCGTTACAAATAACTCCATTAAACTCTATTATATGCCGTAGTCATGTCTAACTGCATAACCATAAAACCATTTTTACTTGTAATATGATGTTTCATCGAATAAATGTAAAGTTTCAAATATAACAATTACATGATTTGTGATCAACCATCCTTGTATAAATGCGCTTTCAAAATCACTAATCACTCAATGTAACACAAGCTTAAGCCTATTAGCCAACATTTTAGAGACACGCTTGTATGTAACATTATATAAACTTAGTGGGTGTAAATCTTTGAAAGTTTTTAAAGTTCTGGTCTTATGGATAAGAGTAACAAAGGAATGATTTAAATTTGGAGGCATAGAACCAAAATACAAAAACTTTAACACCATTTGTGTAACATCCTTCTCAACTACATCCCATAACCTAAGAAAAAGTGAAGCTGGCAAGCTATCAAGTCCTAGTGCTTTAGAGGGATGCATTTTCTTAAGAGCATCAAGAACATCTACCTCTATAAAAGGGGCATCCAACATTTCAATTGAAGTATATTGGAATTGATATGAACAACTAATAACTGGAAATCTTAAAGAATTCTTCCTTATTGTATCTTTATATATGTTATGACAAACTTTTTTTCTATTTGTGATTAAGCATTCATGACTTTAGATGACAATAATATTTGTGCTTAAATAATCCTAGATTATATTATTAGATATCATTGTTGCTTTATAGTTGTGTCAACACTATATTTACTAGCACTAATTTCATTAGCTATTTGATTTTATGAGTGGATAATAATTATTATTATATTCTTTGATTGACCATAATTTGTTTTGCATGACTAGGTCGATTGCTCATAATGCATTTTCTGAGAGCATTCCAAAGGAAATTGGAAATCTTAAAGAACTCAAAATTCTGTAAGATTATCTTTTACAATTAAATACTCAAACGTACCTTAAGCTAATCCTTTATTATGTCTTAGCAATTAATCTTGCAACTATATTTCATTTCTTGCTCTCCAAAGAGACAAGGTTTCCTTTTAAAAAGATATAATAACGAGTAGTTTAACATTTATCTTACAAGTAAACCTTCATAACTATTATCGACATAAATTTAAATAATGAATCCATTTTTTTATTTGAATAGTATTTTGTCTTAGTGTAGGCTTCAAATAACTCAAAATGCTTCTAGTAACCTTTTATGTATTCCTTGTTTGGGTTATATTTAAATTGAAATACAACTTTCATTAAAAGCGATATCAAGTTTAATATTTAATAGATATATAAGTCAACCAACTAATATTTTATATCTTCCTTCATCAATCAATTTGGAGTTTGAATTCTCACTAATTTTAAAGTTCATTCAACTAGTGTGCATTTTGGTTTACCACATAAAACACCAAATTCTTCTAACAAATTTAAGATTTACTTTCTTTGATAATGAAATATGCATTCTTTGGAAGATGCGCCCTCTATTCCCAAATCTCAAATTCCTTTACAATGTAATCCTTTAGCTGTTGTTTTCCATATTATCATTTCTAATTACTACAATGTCGTTATAAAATAAAAATGTTCTAACCTTATCCTTAGTATGATATTTAATGAAAAGTTTATGGTCATTCTCACTTTATCAATATCCCATCTTCTTCGCTAGTATAGTGAACATATCAAAATATGCCTTAAGATACCGTTTAAGCCCACATAATGCCTTTTTTTTAGCCCACTACTATATTTATAGCATCATCATCAAACCTTGGGTGGTGGCTCTACGCAAACCTCCTACTCTAAGTGTCCATTTCGAAAGGCATTTTTAATATCAATTTATTGTAAATCCTTTCCAAAATATGCAACCAAGTATATCAGCAATTGGCACCAATGTAGCACATGTTTCCTAAGTAATATATTATGTGGGTTTAATTGTAATCTTTAGCCACCAATCTAGGGTCACTTGCACCCTGGTACCCAAGTTGATCACTTGATCTAGTTAAAATATGCAACTTTTAATTTGTCGTTAAAAAATCTTCAACTTTTTATTTTGGTCCCATGAAAGTACCCAAAACTATTTTCTGATCAGCAAAAATGACATGTAGCCTATGTGGAAGCATATGTGTTATATTTTTTCTTTACTTTTCCATATAAATTAAATAATACACCTCATTTTTAATGATATACATGGACAACTCATTCTCTCTTATTTTAATTTCTTAAATCAAAATTCAATTATTAACTTTAACATTGAATTTTGTCAAATTTTAACTCATAAACACCACCACTAATATCATATTACTGTCACCAAGATAACTCCGACCACCACCACCATTATCAATATAACAACACCAACATATTTTATTTTATTTTTTTTGCTACTTTTGTTTTGTTAGACCCAAAAATAAATCTCCATACTTCTTTTATAAATTCAACAATTAAGGCAAAAGTTGAAAAAAGCTTAAAAACACTTGCACAAGCAAAGATGTTTTCAAGGTAGAAAGATGATATGCATTAGAGTTGCTCCTTTATAATACAACTCTTTATTTTCATGGCATATCTTATTGTTTTTTTTTTCTAGCATAAACCATAATAAGATTCATTGAGCTCTATTTTTTTTTCTTTGTTGCTTTTACCAAGTCCTCTTCTTTTTGGGTCTCACTCTTTAGCAAACTGCAATTATTGCTTTCTTTGTCCTTACAAATAAGATTTTAACCTCTCAAACCGAATAAAATTTTAGAGAAATATTACCTTTAAAAACCCATTAAGAAAGTAGAACAAGCAAGAAGCTAAATATCAAAAAGAAATTATAACATATTGATTAGCATTTTCTTGTTACTAAATAAGGCAATCAACTTTTTAGCTTTGCATTTCAAGGTGATTTGCATTGAAAGAGTGACAAAGAGCAAGAAAATTATCACGATTTAATGATGAAGAAGAAGAACTAAATGATAATTTCCTTGCTATGCTGGAGATTTTAAACCTCTAGTGAAAATTATTCATCATTTGTCGCCATATATGGCTGCGACAACTCCAACTTTGAAGATGGTTTCGATAAAAGGGAAGCATCACATAAGAGTTAGGCTAAGAACGTAGAGAAAGTTGAGAGAGAAGATTCATGATTTGATAAAGAACACAACTTTAGCATGTAGTAGAGTGGCTTATAAAGTTTTCGGGCAAAGAAGAGGCTGAAACATACGAAGGAGAAGTGAGGAAATATAAGTAGTAAATGACATCTCCACCTTTTTTAGGTGTAGTATTTAAAAAAAAAAAAATTCTTTGACACATAAGCTACTACATAAACTCCATATTATCACCCTTTACCAGAAAATGGCATTATGTTCTTTAATGAAATTTAGATCAAATGTCAAAGAGTTTTAAGTGACGAATGAAAGTTGGGTATTATAGTGGGATCAATTGATGAACTTGGGCATGGTGGGTGCAAATAATCCCACCAATCTATACATATTTTTTATCTACTATCATCCCTATATTTCAAGGTAAACATTCATTTACATTTATGGGTATACCTTCTTTTGTCTTCATATCATATCCCAAATTTTATTCTTCTTTAATGCTATTATCTCCTCTTTTATGGATCATATAGAAATCTCAATAGGAGTAAATGATATTAAGAAATTTTTATATTTAGGTAAGTATTTATGATATGAGATGTATTGGGTGTTGGGTACAACTTCTAATTTCCTTCATAAGTGCAATGGGTAAATATGAAATTACTAAATGTAAGACTATGATCATAAGGAAATAAATTGGTTTTTTTTTATGACTAGATTAGAAGAGGAGTCCAACATTTAAAATGGGCCTAAAATGAATAGTAATCTTTGAATGAATACATATTAAGATCCTTTAAATCTACAATCAATGGCAAGAAAGAATGATATGGGGGAGAAGTAACTTATTATCTATTGATCTCATCCACTTAAAACTTAAAGACATTGATCATTTAAAAAAAAAAATTTCATGTGCTATTTCAAGAATTGTTATTAGTTAGAGCAAAGCAATCTGTGGATATAGACATGTTTTGTTAAAGAAAATCACATTAAGAAGGCAACATGACCATATCCACCATTTACATAATTGTTTAGTATTTGTGGCAATCGAAAAGTTTTATTTAGAAAGGAACATGGTTGAGATATAAGCATATCTATGGCCATTTATGGTTCTGTCAATTTGGAAAAAATAGAGTTTTGGAACACAAGTGAAACATAGGCATGAATATGAATGTGTTCCATTGGACATGGCCACAAACATAACCATGTAGGTTCGGTTGATGTGTTTTTAATTACAAGTACTTTTGAGTAAAAATAATTATGTACTAAATTAGGGCGTTATGAGTTGATTTTGTAACCGCTCTAAACTCTCTGTATGTTATTTTTCAACAAAATGAATTTTTTCCTAAATTGGAATTTTTCACGTAAATCTTATGTTTCTCTTTCTTTACTTTTTGCCACTGTTTTCCACATTATTGGCAACAAATATGAAATATGATGATATTTTGAAATTTGACAAACTTTATAATAAAAAAGATAGACATCTAGACCACTAAACAATGAAAAAACAAAGTTTAAAGTAAATGGAAAGGTGGATGTCAAAAATAAAAATGGAGAAGCCAAAATGCATCAACAATATATTTGTTTTTTGATGAACAAGTAAGAGCAACTTGATTTTTATTAGCATTCCTATGGTCCATTTTGAGATAATATAGCCCTTTTTATTCCTTAGCAACCTAATCTTCATTCCCGTATAATTTCATGAAAAACACAATAAAGAGAAAACGTAGCATGAAAATTAAGATTTGTATAAGTTGATGGACAAAAATAATATTGGTATAAAACATAGGCACATAAATGCACTTAACATTTCCTTTACTAGCTGTGGGAACTAGATTACCATTGGCTATAATTATTTTCTTATTGCTAGAAAGATGTTTATTAATCTAAAAAAATATATAAAATCACATATCAGATGCTTTATGGCCCCAAATTAATAATTTAAGAGCCATGATCAATAACTTTTATATGCATTAAAATTTTCAAAATTGAGATATGTACATGCATATATGAGCTAGAAAGCAAGAAGAAGATCTAATACTTTTAAGAAATGATTACAAAATTAATCTTAAGTAAACACATTCAATTTGAATACAAAAATAACTACTTTTAAGGCTTTATTTGGCTCTTTTATTGTCAAATTTACTTAATTGTAACTAGATATTCTTAAAACCACATATGAAATTTAATTGAACTTCTTTACTATAAAGCTTGAAGGAGATGTCTTTAGTGTGCTTTGACGTCTTATAATATTTATACCAATTGCGCTCTCTTTTTTGCCAAGAATCGAAGGAATTTTTTATCATGGATGTAGAGGGTGAATTTTGAGGCTAATTAAATGTATTAGTTGGCTTGGTAGATATCATTGTTGATCCTTTAAAATTTGACTCATCTAATATATCAATTTATCGATGCTCTACATACAATGGAAAAATCTTCATTCAAGGGGTAGAAGTTTCTTCTTCCAAAGAATTCTAATTCTAACTTCATTAAGTTGCCAAAATTTCAAACTTTGGTCACAGTTGATAATTTTATTCCACAAAAATCTATTTTTCACAACAATTAGTTGGTAACACTACTATCTAGATGGTGATTGCTCTTTCCACTTCCTTCAATTGGTATAACTGACAACTTGATTTTTTTTTCATTGAAATCTTAAAGAAACCATGTACATGGAACAAATTCCAAGCTTTATGGATACTTATAAGTCTAATATTTTATGTCTGCTTTATAAGTCCCTCTATGGTCTTAACTAGGTTCCTAAATGTCACGACCCAAACCGGGGAGTCATGGCCGGCGCTAGGGAACAGGAATTTATACGAAACCGGAACCCGTAGCAAGCCTTGAAAATAAAAACTCATGCAAACTTATAATAAAAATACCTCAAAATTAAAACTTTAATAATAAAAATGAAATCTCATATCATATAATAAAATATAACAATACATAATCCTTTAGACACAAATCTCAGTTATAAAAACAATATTAAATACTACAATAGTCAAGTACTACTACTGCAGCTTCTAGA
>CATIWK010074478.1:0-53441 GCA_949634005.1 Mallotus japonicus
CAATCTCATTTTTTGTACATGTTGCAGCCATTAATTTTGTAACTTTTGGTGGAAAGCTCTGAGCCAATTTCTGTCTGTTTTATGTTTTTTTGTATGTGTAATGCAGGCAGTCATGTATATTTTTTGTATAGGCCATTTATAATTTTTTTTGGAAATATGTATATGTAGGATGTTAGAACTTAGAAAGGTATACCTATACCATTCTGCAAATTGGTCTTATATATGTGTAATGAAAACAATATGTAAAGTGGGCATGTACCCATTATTATTTAGTGAATGTTTCATTAAGTTGATTGCATTTTAGTTGTCAAATTCGTAGGCCCAAAGGCCCAACCCATCCGAGCCCAATCCGATGGACCGACCCGACTAAACCGAAATTTTCGGTTTCCAATTTTTTCGGTTTATTAGTTACCATCGGTTCGGTTCGGCTTAATTATTTCCAGTCCGATAACCGATCGTTTTAACCTTTTTAACAACCCGATCCGACCGACACGACCGATGCTCTTTCCTAGCCTAAACCCCAAAACACCAAACCTAAGCCCAAAAGCATTAAATGCAGCACATCAATGGCAGCAAGTAGGTGGCCCCCACCTAATCTTGCTCTGCAATAACAATGTGAATAGTCAATTTTTAAGGCAAAAAGGGTGGGCTAAGAAGGGCATGGTAATGATGAAAGAGTGTAGGGAGAATCAAAGGCTTGGGGTTTAAATAGGAAAAGAAAAGAAGAGAGAAAAAAAAAGAAAGGGGACTGGAGCTGAGATTTTTGGGAGATTGAGAGCTGGGAGATAAAGAAAAAAAGAGAAAAAAGAAAAGAAGAAGAGAGGAAGAAGGAAGGAGAGGGACTTTGGCTTGAAAAGTCCATTTTTAAGAGGAAGAAGGGATTCTCTTTGCATTCAAGTGAAGGTTGTAATCAAAATTTACCTCTGAGGGCCAAGTTAGGAGCATCAAACGTGGTTTAATCAGTAAGAACCTCCAGTTCAAGCTTTTGAGTTCTTAGTTTTACATAAAACCACTTTTCCTTATTTTATTGCTTTTTAAATTTATTGCCCGTTTTGTGTTTTTTGTGTGTTTTGTTTATGGCATAATGTTATGAGATTACTAAATATTCATGTAAATCCTTAGTTATTTTGTTTGTGATTTTCTTGCTTTACGTAGAAGTTAAGAAGTTTGTTTGTGTAGCTGAGCCTATCCAAGAGGCGATCACCTCTTCGCCAAAAAATGTGTCCAAATTAGCTTAGTTTTTTCTTGTATTTACGCCATATGGTTCATGTTTCTTTATGTTTTCCATGCTCTAAATTTCAATTTTTTCATGCAATTGTTAAGATATTTAGTTTAATCAAAAGTATATTTCTCTATTCTTGGTTACTTTGTAATATATTATATTTTGTTACGAAACTAATTTTGTGGTTTTCTTTTGTAGGTTTTTTTATTTTTACATTTTTATTTTATAGGAGAACTAATCTTCATTTGTTGCAGGAATTTTAGAGTGATTTTCCAATCACAAGGAATCCATTCCCTTAATTAGTTATTGAGAGGGTCGTTATGATTTACTTTCGGTTTATTTCAGGTTTATTGTGGTTTATTACTGGTTTACTTTTGGTTTATTTTACTCTTTTTTTGCATGACAAAAGGGTTGTAATCCTTTCTCCTCTCCCCATTTCTTTGCATGTGCATTTATTTATTTATCCTTATTTTAAAATCTCTTACACTATTTGTGGTAAATGTCGGCTTACAGGCATAGAAATGGATTAATGTGCAAACTCGGATAAATTAAAATCAAAGCGTTAATTGGAAACCACCGTGATTTGCATGTTAATAAGGAAATAATTTAATAATTAAAGGTAATAAAATACCAAACATAAACGGAGGCCAACCGCAAGATTGGGTGGGCATTCCAAAAGCTCATACCCAGTTTCCGAACCCAATCTCTGATAACGGCTTCTGGGAACCTCCGTGGAATCCAGTTGTCGTACAGTGTGTCCTGACTTTTATCCGGATGGCGACTCCATCTCCGATATAGGCCTTAGCCCATTTCGTATTTCCTAGTGGGCCTCGAGTCCACACAGTGCCGTGGTTGTCAAACACTTAGGCACGCGCTATACCCCGCCGTCTACAATACTGTCTCATTTTCATTAATTAAATATAAAATAATTAAATTATATATTATAAATTGAACTGCAATATATATTACACTCGAAATATGCAAAAAATTTCTATTTTTTAATTCCAAATCTCAGCAATTAAATTCACTAGTTTTGAAGAGAGAAAAGATTTAGGTGTCTTATTAACAAGAATTTTAAATTTCAAGGCCCATTGGTAATTAAGGCAGAGTAGAAAAAATCGAAGGAGTCTGTTGTAATTTGCCAATTTTACGTTTCATAGGGGCTCAAAATGGGCCGACGAAGCGTCGAAGGGTTCAAGTGTTTTCTGATTTCTGTTACAGGCCATTAAACCCTAAACAAATCCTTCACACTCAATTTCTTCTACTGTAATGCTCTGTTCGTGTTGCAGGAAAAACCATTACTAGCAAGCATGAGCAGCTGGAGAAGTCTTCTTCTTCGAATAGGGGACAAGTGCCCCGAGTATGGCAACAGTTCCGACTACAAAGAACACCTTGTCTGTATCTCTCTCTCTCTCTCCCTCCCTTGCTCATTCCTATATTTTCGTGCTCTTGCAAAGCCCTAGCCTGAGTACCTTTCTTTAATTATGCTCTGCGTGGTTATGTAGGGATTCTTTCGGTTAATAATGAGCTTTATTTCTTAATTATGAGCTCTTCTTGGTGTTGATTTTGGGTTTTGGATTTGCAGGAAACGTGTTTTGGTGTTGTTCGGCGAGAGTTGGAGCACTCTGCAACAGATATTTTACCTGTAAAGCTTACTACCTATTTATTAATATATGGGGTGCTGATTAATAGCTTATGTGTGTGTCAGTGCGAGTTTCAGTTGCCTCTACCAAATGAAATTATGAATCTTAAATGCATGATGTTCATTATTATTTTTTTTTTAAATGTAATTGTATTCCTGTCTCTGTATTCTGAGGAATTGCAAGATGATTATAATGTTAACTACTTATACTTTATCTACTTGATTTCTTTTGCTGACAGTTTCTTCTCCAGTGTGTTGAACAATTGCCTCACAAGATTCCTCTATATGGAACATTGGTATTTGCTTCTACTTCCCTCTGGTCTCTTTTCATAAACATGGATGATCTGCTGATGGTGCTTTTTCTTTGATCACTGCACCTACTAATCCATGCAAATATACGTGTGTATATGTGAACATTCATATGAATATATATGCATATCTACCTATATTAAAATATGCAATGTTTAATAGTCACCCTTGGCATATTCCTTAAATGTATAGTAGAATCTGCAATAAATGGATATTCCTTGTGAGTTTATATTTGTATATTTTTTATATTTCTTTTGGATGAGACAGACCCTTTGCTTGTTAGGTAATGTTGTAACTGGAACTAGATGCATGGATCCAGGTCGTTTCTGTCCTTGAAATATTTGAAGAGAAGACAATTATGACTATCAATTATATTTTGATATTCAGACTCTTCGTTTTGCTCAAAAATCTAATTTTTGATTTAAAAGTTTAAGGTTATTTTAGTGCTGCATAAGTTTAGTGACATGAGTTCAAATTTCTGACCGATCTAGAATTGAGAAATTAAAAGATCATGATAAAGTCAAAAGGTATTTTAAAGAAATGATAGGGTGTATAAACCATTTTTTTTAAAAAAAGAAAAATTAAATATTGATACTTTGTACAATTCTTTATGAAAAATCTGCTATAAATCAAAAGAATTTCCAAGATTTTTGATATTGTTCTCATGTATTGGCCATGTCTTAAAGATGTTCGTTTCATTTTTTTTTTCATTAGTTGGGCATTATTTTGCTTTTCTACACTTGCTATTTTTAATACATTTCTTATGCAGTCTAATGAGTTCTTTCACTTGGACTTTTATCTAGGTGAATGTTTGATGTAATGATTATAGCAGCTTATTCTTCTTTTTCTCTCTCTGTATTTCTTTGTTTCTTCTTCTCAGATTGGCTTATTGAACTTGGAAAATGAGGAACTTGTTAGGAAAGCATTGGATAATACTCAGACTGATTTCCAGGTGAGTAGTCTCAGCCTGAAATGGTTGCAAGGCAGCTACCAATACTATTTGTTTTCCTGCTTGTAGTCACTCTAAATTTAACATGTGAGCTTGAGAAACAAATCAAGTATTAAATTTGAACATGCAATTATTGTATGGCTTGATATTTCTATTTTTCATGTAATATTTGGTGTTACATTTCTGTCATAGATGCAATTATTAGATCTGTATTTTGCCATATTGGCCTGGCACTAGTCTTCTGGTGGTTATTATATTGGACTCATAATGTGGAAAGAATGTATGATTCCTGAATCTGGTTGATGGATAATTCTACTTGAGCCTGGAAGTTGTTCTGCATATATTGGGTCCATTCTTGTAGTTTTTTTTGCCTAATGGAAGATGCAGCTACTGTTGCATGGATGCCTGTTTTATTTGAGTCTTATTTGATGCCAGTTTTCAATTTGCAATTGTGCTGATTCAACATAATTTTTTTTTTGATGTATGTCGTTGTCTGTAGGTATCTGACTAGTATAAATGCTAATGTAATGAACTTTTTATTCTCTTTTGACTTTCTGTTTTACTGATGCACTATTTGCTTAACTTTTCAGGATTCTTTGGATTCTGGAAATTGCGATAGAATTCGTATTTTGATGCGCTTTTTGACTGCACTGGTGCGTTGATGCTATTATTTCTGCTGGGTCATAGGGGACTGATCTATTAATAATAGTTTTTGGAAAAGATGAGTGTTTGCAGAAAAATGAATGGTCTATTTAAAACCAGTTTTAGGGAATTTGTTCCTTTTCATTCTTTTCAGATAGTAATATTTAGGGATATAAAAGAAATGGGATGGGATGGGATGGATTTGAATATACTCGTTTATTTCTATTCTTAGCTGCAAATGGATACTTATCTATTGTTTTATTTATACCATTTTTGTAATGTGGCTTTTTTTATTTATTTTTTATTTTTTTATTTTGTAGATGTGCAGTAAAGTCCTCCAACCAGCTTCGCTCGTGGTTGTCTTTGAAACCTTATTGTCATCTGCTGCCACAACAGTGGATGAGGAGAAAGGAAACCCCTCATGGCAAGCACGTGGAGACTTTTATGTTACTTGCATTTTATCTTGCCTTCCATGGGGAGGTCCAGAGCTCATTGAGGTAATTTTTTTGTGGTACTTGATCATCATTATCATTATTTTTATGAACTGTGGTTCAATCATTTATAGTTAGTTAATTTAGAATCTCTTGCACTATGATTTTATTTTTTCATGCGCATTATTATGAAGCAGATTCTTCTCAGACTTAGGCACTTGTTTATCTAAATTAACATGGCAGAAACTATTGGAAATTGCATTCTTGAGCATCTTAAAACTCATTATTATTTCAGGCATTATGAACTTGTATGAGTCCAAACTTGCTTGCACCATAGCTTGTATCCCATCCTTTTAGGACTCGAGGAGCGTTATTGGATTCTTTTGGAATGTGTTTAAGAAAAAGGAAACTATTTTGCGTTTGGTGAACATGTATCCAAATAAAATGATCAGGATATGTTTTTGGTCGTCTAAGAACTAATTAGAAAAACTTAAGCTTGTGGGAAATTCTGCATGGCCTCCTTGAAAGGTCCTTGGCATGTATATTTTGAGCTCATGCCTGCTTCTTTCAAGGTGCAGAAGGGTTAAATTACGTTTTTATTCTAGATGCTTTTCTATTACATTTGAAGTATAAATTCTCTTTTCTGTCACTCCTTGCTAAATTGTGTTTGTATGACAACTTAATGCAGCAAGTTCCTGAGGAGATTGAGAGAGTCATGGTTGGAACAGAAGCATATTTGAGCATTAGAAGGCATAATTCAGACACTGGCTTATCTTTTTTTGAGGATGATGATGAATCTGGGAAAGGCTTTACAGAAAAGGTGCCATGCTAATCTAATGTTTATGTTTTTGTGGAATTTTGGTTGCTTTTAGAGATAGGGGCATTTGTGCCCTACGCATTTAGAAACCAAATATGAATGTCAAAAAATTTGATTGCTTCATTACCACATTACTTTGTTTTTATGGTATGCTACATTTCTTATACAGTCTTTCTTTATGCTTTCTTTCTTAACCTTTTCCACTTTTTTTTTTCTTTAAATACTTGACATTTTCCCTAACCGTTCTTTTTAGGATTAACATTTTCCTTGACCGTTCTTTTTAGGACTTTTTGGAAGATTTATGGGACAGGATACAGGTTCTATCTAGGAGTGGATGGAAACTTGACAGCGGTAACTATTTTAGCTCCTTTTTCTCTCAATTTTCCCTTCTGCATACAGCTGCAATTTGCCTTTTCTGATATGGGCAAGGAGAGCATCTATACTTTTGTGCTGAGTTAGTCTATATTACAATATTCCTGATATGGAGTAAAGAAAATTGCAAATGTCCATTCAGCTCATTGTTCTTTCTTTTTCCATATGTGCCAATGGATCAAGGAAGAATGTGAAACTGTTGTTTTGAGATTTTAGGCTGTGGTTGGGTTGAGAGGCATTTGAATGTGATATGTAAGATCTGATGTTTGTATTACATTAATTGTCTTTGATTCTATCAATTTGTTGAACAAAAACCTAATTCATGAATCCAGAGCTCATGGTGTGGGATCTCTCAGGTCTTAGGGCACCTCCTTATGTTATGAAATGTATGTTTTGACTGTACTTGTAAGTAAGTGTAATTTGGAATAATCCTAGTCACCTGTCTAATGTCTTGGTATGCTTTCAGAGAATGGTCATTTGAGCCTTGATTTAAAGGCTATAGTACATGCACATGCAAACATGTCGTTACTTTGGTTTTTCTTTTTTTTTCCTTTTGCTGAAAGTTTTATTTGTTTTGTGGAAATTTTATTTAGGAAGATAGCTAATGGATGCAACTTGTCAATTTGAAAATAAACTCTGTTTACTATTCAATTATTTTATTACAGCGAATGTGAAGTTTTGTAAATATTTTTTTTTTATTGTTGTTGTACACCAAAATTTTTGGTGTTCTTTTCTCTTCTTGTGTTTAGATTATTATTTTCTTTAGTTTTTAATCATTGCTTCATCCATTTGCTGTATTTTTAACGTGTAGTTCCAAGACCTCATCTCTGTTTTGAAGCTCAGCTGGTTGCTGGAAAATCGCATGAGTTTGGACCTGTCAATGCTCCTGAGCAACCTGAGCCACTTTCACAGCAGTCTGGTGTAATTTATGGGAAACAGAAGCACAATGCAGAATTGAAGTATCCTCAACGGATACGAAGACTTAATATATTTCCTGCAAATAAAACTGAGGTATCTTGCTATTTGCATTGCTGATGCTCCTATCAATGTTGCTGGATCAACAATTTCTTTCTGCATGTTGATAAATGTTGCATGGAACACTATTGGCTTCATCCTCTGGCATTATTCTCCATATTCTACATCCTTTCTTTCTTAAAAATTTTCTGTAAATTTTTGTACTGTGCTATTGTTATAGTAATGGACTGAATGGACAGATGACCTGGATTTCTTTCACAATAACTTCAAAATGATACATGAAGAAAGTATTGAATACTTGAGTACAAATACTAGAATATTTTAATCTTTTTTTACTTGGTATGCCAACTCTCCTGTTGAATGATCAGTTGAATCTGTTTTGTGCTATTGAATTTGTTATTCTTTTCTGATTAATTGTTTCAGTTGAATCTGTTTTATGCTATTGAAATTTGTTATTCTTTTCTGATTAATCATTTACAACATCAAAGTTTCGCTTTTTACTATCTCAGTATGCTTATTAATGCTGCTGTTTTTAATGTAAATATGACGTTGGCTAATTTATGGCTCCTTGTCAATTTTTGTCATCCTCTGATCTCCATTTGCTCATTTTTTTTCTATGTTAACAGGACATGCAACCTATAGATCGTTTCGTTGTGGAGGAGTATTTATTGGATGTGCTTTTGTTCCTGAATGGCTGGTTTGTATAGCACCAACAACTATTTATTAGTGCATCATTTATTACTCTGTTTTCATCTGTTTCATTGCTATTAGAATAAGTAGGCTTTTCTCTCTCCGTAAACTGGTTTGAATATTTACATGATAAAAGGTGATAGAAGGTGCACAAATGAGGGAAATGTTTTCAGTTGTTCAAGATTTATGTCACCTGAACTGCTATAATAAATGTATGAGCTTATATGTGCTTTGTGCATCTCATGCAGAGAATGTTTTAGCTCCTCAACACGTCATGACTAGATTTCTTAGGAGGTTGATGTTTCAGTATTAGATTGAAATAATATAATTGTTGCAAATTGAAAGGACATATTATATGGTGAATTTCACTTTTGCTCATGCCATCAGTATTTTTTCTAATTTGACTTGTGTCAACTGGACAAACTTGATGTTATCATATTGCTTCTCTTGCTACTTGTTTCTAGTTTGTGTGGTAAGATCATGACTGTCAACTCCAAATTGTTTACTTGATCCGTCTATGGAATCTGGTTTTAGTTTATTTGTATTTTTTTTTCTTTTTTGGCTCTAAGTTATCTCCATTTCTTGGTTCATGCAAAGCTAGTCGAAAGGAATGTGCTTCATGCATGGTTGGCCTCCCCGTTCCCTTCCGATATGAATATCTAATGGCAGAAACCATATTCTCTCAGGTAAAGGTCTAGCTGCCAATTGACTCTTGGCAAAAATTTTCAATAGTTGAATGCATTATCTTGAGAAGTAGTTTTATGTTTCCTCTTAGGATACTCTGCTTCATCTTGGTGGTTATGGTAAGCTTCAAAGTTAATTTTTTCTCCAGCTAAACTTGGATGGCTTGGCTTCTCTTCTGTGCACCAAAACCTTTGGCATCTAATAAATGAGCACTGTGTCATGCAACTCTTTTCACCAGTTAACATTTTCCCTTCTCTTTTCTCAACTCCTCTGTTCATACATTGTCTTAGGTCTTGCAGTTCACTGAAAGTTATCATGATTCTTTGATATCCCTTCAATAATTTGGAACTCAGTAAAATGTAGTCTAAGATAAATTTTGAGAATATGTTGCATCTAGAATTTGTATAATTAAGAAAATGAGAGGCCAGAAACAGAAAGAGTAAAGGGCGATTTGTTGTCAGCGACCATATAAAATTATGGCCTTCTCCAAACATGGCCAATTAAGCTGTATAATTATATTAGGTTCTGGAATGCGTCTAGAAATAGTTGAAGAAGAAACACATGATACATTTTCTTTTCTATTCTTTGCCCTTTCTCTTCTTCTGATTTTTAGCTTTAGTTTTCTTCTAGGAGTATCTGGAATTTTGCACATATTACTCATGGCAAGCGAAGCTAGGATTTGTTGCTTGACATATCAGTATCTATTTATCTTTTGTGCCTATAGTTAATAAACACAGCTCAAGTGTTTTTTTTTTTTTTTTTGGCATGTTAATATAGCTGATTTAACTTGCAATATCTCATAAAACAAGCATTTACATTTTTTGCAGCTACTTTTGTTACCTCAACCCCCGTTCAAGCCAATATATTATACACTGGTTATTATGGATCTTTGTAAGGTAATCTGGATACAATTAGTTTACTCATTTTTTACTTTTTTTTTTTTTTTTTTTTTTGTTGTTGTTTGGAAAGCTACTTCTGCAGCTACTTTTTCTTTTGCTACCTCAAACCCACTCCAGTAATTTAAAAAAGGACTTTCTGATGCTGAGTTGTGATTTTTAGGCTCTTCCTGGGGCTTTTCCTGCAGTTGTAGCTGGTGCAGTTCGTGCACTTTTTGAGAAAATAGCTGATTTAGATATGGAGTGTCGCACTCGGCTCATTCTTTGGTTTTCACACCATCTGTAAGTCATTTTTTTCTCTGAACTTTCACCGTCCATAAGTCAGACTTAGAAAGTTGGCAGATGTCAGATGGGTGATAAATGGACATCTTTGCTTCACGGCCACCTCTGCCCATCTCTTCTCATATGCATTTGCATTGGGGGAATTTTATAATGGCTGCTTTCATCTCCAATATCAGGTGCTGTCATGGCATCTTGTTATGCTAGTTCTTTCCTGCAAGCTTTGCTACGTGGAAATAATGGGCTTGATTAAGACATGAAAGAGCAGATGCATGGGTGAGATGGATTAACAGTTTGAGCCCAGTGGGATCCAGCAACCTGGATTCCAAGTTTCTATATATTGGCTCGGGGAACAATTTTTATTCTGACATGCCTAAAATGTTGTTATCCAATTTTTGTTTGGAGACATCTTATCCTGCCTGTGGGAGAGGGGGACCTTTATATTAGTTTTTATATTTGGTTACAGATAAGATTGAGCTTCTGATATGACTAAAACATATACTTATCATTTTCTGAATCCTTATGGCTTATATGATATACTTCTATAATATATATATGTAGATATATATAATCATTTAGTTGTGTTATAAATGTGTTCCTGTCAATGCAGGTCAAATTTTCAATTCATTTGGCCATGGGAAGAATGGGCTTATGTCTTAGACCTTCCTAAGTGGGCTCCACAACGCGTTTTTGTTCAAGAGGTTTTGGAGAGAGAGATTCGTTTATCATACTGGGAAAAAGTTAAGCAGGTAATAGATGACACTTTAGCTGTTACCATCTTTACAGGAAGTTTTGAGAAAGGTCCTTTCATGGTATAGAATTTGGTCAGCACACCCTATGCTTCTGAAATGTTAAATTCACCATTAATGACCACCTCCTTACTGCTGTCCTTAGCATGTTATATGGTTCTCTGCGTTGCTAAGGCTTGCATCACCACTATCACTTCTGCTGGCATGCATTACTTTTTCTTGAACTGTGCTTCCATACATTTCATTTCCACAAATCTATGCCCTTTTTTTTTTTCCTGGTATTCTTGGCTTTAATTTTACCCTTTTGGTGTAAGAGCATCTGTGCTGTTTATGCTTTCTTCTAATAGCTTACTAAATGTATTTTCTTTTTCTTTTCCTTTTTGAAATTTCATGCTCACATTCTTTGTCAATGATACTTGAAAACTTTGAACAAATAATTTCCATATTGTGAATATGGAAAGTACGAGTGGGTTGTCTACAAGGAAAGAAAATTGGCTTGTGGAATCTTCATGTTCTTAAAACTTGTGGCCGGTAATGCTGTTATCTGCTGACACATTTCCCTCACTTTATCTGTCAATGTAGAGCATTGAGAATGCACCTGCTTTAGAGGAGTTGCTTCCACCAAAAGGTGTTCCAAACTTCAAGTACAGCACAGAAGATGGCAAAGAAAGAACCGAACAACATGCTCTTTCTGCAGAGCTCAGCAACAAGGTTAAAGGAAAGCAAACTGCCCGAGAAATAATCTCATGGGTAGAAGAAAGTGTAATTCCCCACCATGGTTGGGAAGTTACCCTTACTGTGGTTTTGCAAACTCTTCTTGATATTGGGTCAAAAAGTTTCACTCATTTGATCACTGTTTTGGAGAGATATGGCCAAGTCATTGCACGATTATGCCATGATCACGATAAGCAGTTCATGCTGATAGCTGAAGTAAGTTCCTATTGGAAGAACAATGCCCAGATGACATCTATTGCGATTGATAGAATGATGGGTTATCGGCTTTTATCCAATTTATCTATTGTAAGATGGGTCTTTTCTCCAACTAACATCGAGCAATTTCATACATCTGATCGCCCATGGGAGGTACTTCCACGAAATTTTTTCTGCATAATATTTCCTTAACTGAATGTCTGCAGTTGGAATTTCTGGTGTGATTAATGTTGAATGAGATAATATCAATTTGAAGATGAGGATAAGCTTGTCTTTGGATTTGTACAGTAGAGGTGCCACTTTAAGACATTGCAATAACTTGACCTTTGAATTCATGTATTACAAAGGGATAGATGAAAAGTTCTCCTTAATGGGTAATTTGAAATGACTTTGTCCTGAGGTCTGACATTACGTTTTAATTCTGAAAATAACTTAAATTCCCTCTTTTTTCATGTCTTGAGGCCTACTAGATAACTAGTTCAATATAAGGAAATGAATTTAACATAAGTAGGTGTATTTTCTCCTTTAAAATTAGTTTTGCTCCGCTCTAATTTGTTCAGCTGTTTCTTATTTTCTGTATAAATAATAGTTGCTATTTAACTTTCTTTTCTCTGAATCAGGTTGATTAGTAGTTGAAACCTGCCCTGCTTTTTATTATCTTCCACAATTTTTTTCTTTTGTACTCTGTCTTTCTTTTTTCACATTGAAACAACTGTAAATTCTCTTGGACACT
Source organism: Mallotus japonicus (assembly GCA_949634005.1). Lineage (NCBI taxonomy): Eukaryota > Viridiplantae > Streptophyta > Magnoliopsida > Malpighiales > Euphorbiaceae > Mallotus > Mallotus japonicus. Next base: position 12,321 of record CATIWK010074478.1, read on the forward strand.
GTAGAGAAAACTCAATTTGGATAATTCACCTGAATTTGATGCCTTCTTTTCCCGCTTCTGTAAAACTGCTTCAGAATATATGACGATAATTTCTGTAAACTTCTTAAAATTTCCCCATTTTTCATATTCCCTAATTCCTTTTGTTCCCTTTGCAGGTTCTTAGAAATGCTATCAGTAAAACTTACAATCGCATATGTGATTTAAGGAAAGAGATCTCATCTCTAAAGAATAGTGTTGTATCAGCAGAAGAAGCTGTGGCCAAGGCAAAAGCTGAGTTAGATGCTGCTGAATCAAAGCTTAGTCTGGTTGATGGTGAACCTGTGCTCGGTGAAAACCCTGCAAGGATGAAGCGCTTAAAATCAAATGCTGAGAAAACAAAAGAAGAAGAGGTATCTGTGCGTGACTCTTTAGAGGCTAAAGAGGCCCTTCTTGCTCGAGCCCTTGATGAAAATGAGGTAATTGATATAAGATATTTTGCTTCAAGTGTTAATTGGGTGCTTTGTTATACTAACATGTGATGTTCTGAAGATAATAATTTATGTGCTGTCATCTCAGATGGTCTCTGGTTTGAAATTTTTGTGGGAATATCTGCTCTTTCATGATTTGTCTAATATTAGACTAGAAAAATACTGTAGTACTTCTTGATTAACAGATGTATGGTGCTTCTAGATGGTCTGTTGAGATGAAGCATCCAGTTGGCACAAGGGGCATCTATGGTGTTGTTACTTAGATAGGGTCTTCCTACTGGGCTAGCTTAGTGGGTCTCTGTCTGTCTGCTCTTGCATGTCTTTTTTTTTTTATTTGTTTGATAACCATGTGCTGTTGATGCCTCCTAGCTTAGAAATATTTTCTTTTATCATTGCTTCCCTTGCATAAGCATGACGTTCATGCATTTAGTCTGGGAAATATGAATACATACAAAACAAATATTATTTCATTGCATTAAAAATGTAAAACACCTAAGTACAGAATAGAGCAATGTTGCTAACTGCATGAGACTTACGCAAGTAAAAAACCAAATAGATAATTGACCGATGTGTCAGATTACTTTCTAAAGCTACGAGCATTATTTGCTTGTCCTGACAATGATTGGCATGTATAGGCATTGTTCCTCTCATTGTACAAAAACTTCTCAATTGTGCTGATGGAACGCCTGCCGGATGCTTCTAAAATTCAAACCTTGCGGGGATTGAAGTCAGTTCAAGGTGATGAAATGACTGTTGACCTTGATGAATCATCTGAAATGGAAGTGGATAATGAAAATGGAAGACCCAAGAAAAGGTTAGCTGTTGCACCTCATGTTTTCCATCTTTCCTCTTTTTCTTCTTTTCTTTTTCAGTCTGTCCCAAGTCAATGGTGAATTAACCTTCTTTCTCCTGGACTCTGGCAGTCAATCTAATGGTGAGAAGTCGAGCAATGCATATAATATAGGTGAAAAAGAGCAGTGGTGTTTGTCAACTCTAGGCTACGTGAAAGCCATTTCAAGGCAGTATGCTTCTGAGGTAAATATCATTGTACATGCAATGTATGCACTGTGGCATGGCAGCCATAATTTACCAGGATATGAATTGGACTTTAGTTTCTGTAGCTTACTTTCTTACACTTCCCTTGATTTTAGGAAGCTTACCTGAAACTTCTTTTGCTGTGGACTGCATAGTCGTCCTGTTCTATTTGAGGTGGGTCATGGCCACTCATCCTGGCATGTGACATCACCGCCAAATTATGAGTTAGGCTTTATGGATAGCCTAATTGGTTGATAATCATGTAGTTAAGGAATTGCAAGTCACTTGTTTCTAGAACTTGATGTTTTATGAAGAGAAGAAAAGAATATCTTTTTCATAAAGAATTGATTAAAATTGAATTGAATTGCAATACGATACATAAGCTTTAGCACTTTAAGCCTTTCTGTTGATGCATTTTTCCTCCCTCTCCCATTTTTTTTATTTCCATAATGGAGGATTATTAGTAATTAATTTTTGAAGGTTAAAGTTCTTTGGCAACACATGGCTTTGAACATTAATAAGCATTGAAGAATGCATATCTCTTCAGACTTGGAAAGCAGCTCTTTGAAGTAGTTAATTGTACCTTCAGTTTTGCTTCGACATGTTGTTTTTAGGAGTTTGCTGTTCTGTTTGCTTCTAAAATGAGGAAGTAGAATATGGTTGTTGTGATTATAGCATTCTTCTATTGTTTATTTGATGTCATTGTTTCTGGCATTTATGCATCTCTTTTATGGAGCAGATATGGCCTCACATGGAGAAGCTAGATGCAGAGGTATTCACTGAAAATGCACATCATCTTTTCTTGAAAGCAGTTTTCTCTGGTTTGCGTCGGCCTATCATTGAGGTTTCATCGAGATAAAGTTACTTTGTACCATTTTTTTTCATGTTGTAAGATCGTTTTTCTTAACTAATTGCTCAAAACTATCAATGAATATGAATAGACAAAGGAAAAGCCAAGGAGTTTTAAGTTTTAGCCTGATTGTTTAGGATGAGCTGCTAATTCTTTTCTCTTTTTTCACTCTTATGTAAACTATAGAGGCAGGCTGCTAACTGATCTTTTGTTGGGTGTTAATAAAAGTTGATGCATAATTTAATGAACTAATTCAATCTTAAATTGAAAAAAATTACACGATATTCACTCATCAATCATCATGTAAGATGTTGAAGAGATCAACACTAGAATAGCAGTCAAGAATGTCGTATGTTCTAGACTTGTAAGAATATAAGATGTTGCTGTGGTCCACATCATTGAATGCAGATAGTTGAATTGTATTCTTTATTGAGCCATCCCTTGTTTGAACAATTAGAGACGATGTTTGACTCAGAAATACGATCTCCATCTTTAAACTTTGAACTTGGGTCCGCATCATCTGTAAATTACATAGCTTGTTGATATTAACCAATTCTCCACCGGGACCAGAAGTTACTAAAACAAGATCTTCTCCGTATGAGGCTAAAACATTACGAGAATTGCTCTCAAGCAAGTACGGTAATGAGGGTTTGTTCGGTACACGCCATGCATGAATTATCTGACAATTCAAAAACTCCTAATGTTCCATCCATGCCTAAACAGTAAAATGCCTGCTTCAAGAATGTCGGATGAGTAATAGATGGGTAGAACTCTTTGTTCGAGTTGACTGTGGTAGTAGTCCAATTCTCATCATTCGGAGTGCTTATAGATCAATTTAATGCTTCTAGGAGACAAATGCAAAAACCCAAAAACTGTCCAGTTTGAGAGCGTTGGTGAAGCTGACAAAGATATACCATTCAAGTAATAACAATTCTCCAAATCTGGAATATCAATTCTTGCATTGAGGATTGGGGTCTGGAAACTAGAAGCCACCCATTCAATGCATGAAGGCTCATTTTATTGGTTACATTGCACATAGGATCATAAAAGTTGAATGCACCATCCTTGAAATACATGAGCTAAGGATATTTAAGGGGAATCTTGCAGGATTAGATTTCCATCTGACTGGAGGCAGAATTGATTGATCTCGATGTACTACAAACAGCACGAAAACTCACATAACCCACGCTGTTGTAATTCTTTTTGCAATTTTCTTGTGAAGTGTGTCCCAAATGCTTTCTTCTAGTTCCACATGATTCTTTACGATATCCTCTTTGGTTTCTTTATTAATTTCTTCTACTGATTTCTTCTTCTCCTCGCTAATTACTTGATAGTTATTTTCCCCTTCAGCATTTAACCTTCAAAATAAATCCAAAAAAAGGAAAGATACATAAGTAGTTGTTGACGTTACCAAACTTTGAGGGGTCAGTTCAGTATCATTAACGAAAACTAATAAACATGGCATGACATTAGAGATGTTATAGCCAGGTTACCTTATTTGAGGCGTGAATCCATCATGTGTGAACCAAATAGTGTCCGTATTTGGGTCGTTCCTATAATAGATAAACTTTGATCATCAAGACCGTACATGTACAAGATTTCACTATCTTTATCATCTAATACTATGATAATCAGAAGCAACTAATGATACAAAATAGTTTCCAATCAGAACAAACGCAATGTCTTCAAGTTTTTAATCCTTGTCCATCTCTCACTAACCCGATCCAGCTTAAAAACCTCAAAAGACAACAAAGATTTCCTCAAATTTCCCAGCTTAAAAACCTCAAAAGACAACAAATCGCAATATCTTCAAAACTTCCATCGTCATATACAAGAATGTATGTCTTGGATGCCATGCGTCATTGGTTTTAGACTAATGGAGTCCATGTTCTGGTTTTACGAAGGTTGAGCAGAAGAATGTCAGATATGTTCCCCCCAAAAAGAATCCTACTATTTTCTACATCAGTTGGGGGAGACGTGCGTCATAAGGCACTTATAAAAGTCGAACAGATCGCCTTATGGAGAAATGTCAACTATTTCGTCATCTGAATTCTTGCGCAGAAAACATCCCAACAGGTAGTGAACACCCAAGTACTGCTGTCAAATTATTCCACTACCGCTGACCAACCTTCACAGCAATCCATCGTTTTGGCAGTGGAGGCTCGTGGAATGCTGCTATTTCTCTATGTTGTACATTACAAGATGTTTACAAATAGAATTTAAAAAACGAAGAAACTTTACAATAGGATAAGAAAAATATAGGAAGAAATTAAGGGTAATTGATCAACAAAAGTAAAAATTCAATCCTATAATCATGCTAACAATAGTCAATCAACTATGCTTAATGTTGCTGCTGCTTTTGCGTAAAACTTGTCGAAATACTTTCGTGATTGTTAAAAGCTCTACCCCGTTATATTTTAGGATCATTCATTAAATAATTACTTAAAACTAAAATAGAAAAAACTTAATATCATGCTGGTCAGTCAGGTGATAATTCTTGGCAATTAGGAATGGAAATTACTTACTGTGTAATAGTTCGGGTCATTGAACGGAAGTGTTTGTACTATTGGATTAGCTCAGGCTTATGCTATTCTAAACTTGAAATGGAAGTGTGAGGTTGCAAAGAGCGCCACATCGTCTCTGTGCTTGAGAATCCGGATGTCTACTTGAACAAACTGGGTACTACCGTTAATGGTGGTTGTCAACTTTATTCCAGCAATGCACTTGGTCTTTTAATCTTTTACATGTAGAGATGGAAATCAGGTCGTGCGACGCATATTGCTAGATGGGTGGAAGATTCCACCATCGGGCGCATGTTTTTTTTTATTATTTTTTTTTTAACTAGGGAGGGAGAGGTAAGGATCAAACCTTAACCAGGGAGGGAGAGGCAAGGATCAAACCTTAACCTATACATACCTTAAAAAAAATACCACCAGTCTATTCAACCAATGGTTTTGGTTTTGTTGTCTGATTTAGTTTCTTTATAGTTGGGTTGATGTTATGTTTCCATAATCTAAAAAACAGTATAATGATGCAAAAAGGAGATGCTACAATTTTTTAAAAAGACAATATTTCGCCTCTTAGATACTACATACAGGAAAGATGCAGTTGGAAGTGGAGAAAGAAAAAATTGATAACTAATAGTGTCTCGGACACTTCTCTATAATTAATCAACCCAGTCACTTTAAGTAGCAATTAATAAAACTCAGGATTTGACTGATCTGGAATTTCTAAATTATGAACTCTTTAAGGCTGATAAAGCTTCCTTTGTCGTAGCAGAAATAACAGCGTCTGAAGCATTAGGCAAGTAATAATATTTTCCTGCAGAACAAGTTTATGATACCGTTTGTTAATGTAGTCATGTAAGTTTTTATTGGATGATGATGGATGGGTTCCACAGTCCCTAGATAAAAGGAATTAATTAAGACTTCTGACAAACCTTGGGCAACTCTGGCAATCTCTTTTGCAAATCCAGTTGAAACAAACTTGTTTTCTGTATCAATGACAAGAAGAGACATTCCTGCCTTGTATATTTTCCCCGCCACTTCAAGAATCTCATCCTTCACCAGAACAGCAAATAAAAGCATTATGGCTGTAGTAAAGTCTAAGCAGAAAGTTTTATCCCAAAATTTCACAGGCAAATGACGAAGTAACAACTGGTCATAATTATCAAAGATGTTAGATCAACAAGATAATTCCAAATGACCCTTATAGTTTAGCTTATTTGGATGGGAGCATGTTTATGTCCAAGTTCTAAACTCAGTTTGCTAGTTAACATTTAAAGCATTTATTTGGCAGTCTCACTTATTTAGTCCCACATTTTAGTATACGCCTAACATTTCAGTTTAGCAATTGCTATTGTAGTACTCAAACTTTACCTTCAGTTCTTGAGCTGATGGTCTTGGGGCATCAGAAGCAGCAACTTCAGGATCAGTGGACCTTTTTAACGATATGTTGGCTCTCCCATCAGTTATCGCAACAATCATTATACGCCCCACATCGCCACTCTTTTCTGCATTTAGCCCAACCCTAACGGCCTGGAACAATATAAATGAGTAATAATTACAAATGATCAAGTCATAATGGGTGGATGTTTATATAATTCGAGAAAGCATGGTGTGACAAAAATAAGCCAAGTACAGGGAAGAATTTCTTCAACAAGTGCATAAACTAGGGTCTTAGTTTCAAAAAAAAAAAAAAAAAAAAAAAAATGCATGAGAAGCCATTCACAATATGTATCACAAACGCATGCAGAGTTTTAATGCAAAAGCTCTAATCATGCATGCACTTGTGGGAGGCTTACATGTTAGGAATTTTAGCCAAGATGTAATCAACCAAAGAAAAGAAGCTGATTACATCTACTTACAGTTGTGAGACCGTGAGCTAAAGGTGAACCACCACCACATGGAAGTCTTTCAAGACGTTTTCTTGCCATTGCAATTGATCTGGAAGGAGGTAAAAGAACTTCGGCAGCATCCCCACGGAAGGGAATAATAGCAACCTAATTCACAAAACCATGGAAATATGAATAGTCAAAATTTACAAACCTGGTTCATTTATTTATAGAACCCATGCTAAGGCAATAAAGGTACGGTGAGCAAAACATATTATTAGCAGTAGACATGTAAAAAGAAGGAACACAAATGCTGAATTCCCACTCTCCTCTCTATAAACAATAGAAGTCTAAATAGAGGAAATGCTACACTTGTCAAACAGGACCTAGTTCTTTGAACTGTGAAGCCAAATATCCAACATCACTCCTTTATTGGGTGGATTCAAAGAAATTATATTGACCTAACATTTCCACACGTGCTTAAATTTTCACATCTATTAAGCTAGGAATACATATTTTCCATTCAATCAATCCTATTATATCATAAGAAGGGATTTTCTTACATGGAATGAGTCCATATTGGAAAGTGCCCGCACCCACATGTGAGAGGGACTTTCCATTGTGGATCAGGTCTGGGTAAGTTTTTTCCTTCATATGAATGCCCTATACAAAATGAGATTAACCTTGCTCCGATAACCTATTTACATGGGCCTAACTGAGCAATATATGCTTGAAGCTACATCTAGCTGTTCCCTTTTTAGTAAAACTGTCCTGGGCATATTGATAAAAGAATTTAGTCAAATTTCTTTATCAAGAAGTTAGTAAAAAAAAAAATTCCACAAATCCTAGCAAATAATTAGAAGAGCGTACCACATAGACCCAAAATGGATTTCTTGTCAAATAATTATAATATTAAGTCTCCTGTCCAAAGTAGCTAACATGAAATTTTTTTTTTATATCATGGATTTGTTCTGATATTTCAAAAAATTTTCAGAACATCAAAGAGCTAACTTCCTGGTAAACTCCGAACCAAATAGAAATCCAGGAAATCAATTAGGTTTTGCAGCATTTTGATTGTGTACATAATTACTCATTGAAATTACCTGATCCCTGCTTGTATAACTCTCAGCTAGTAACTTAAGTGCAGCACCTTTTGCATTTTGCATTCGATTCAACGCCATACTTCCACTTGCATCAACTACAAATATTACCTGCCATGAGTGTATAAAAATTCACACACATCACAAGTTTACCTGTGGAATCCGTGTCACATGCATAATACTAGAAACAAAAAACAGTGTTTCTGATTCTTTATTTCTTCATGGTAACTGGCATCTGAGGTATGACATACGCATCACAACCTTGAAGCACTAGCAAGGTCGATATAAATACAAATGCAATGCAATCTTTCATTGTCATCCAGTTCATGCTTTTGCTTAAATAAAATCATCGGTCAGGGCAAGTAATAAGAGCATCCAGTATTACCAATGCACCAGCTTTTCTTGCCATTCTTTTTGCCCTCATGTCAGTTTTCTCAACAAAAACTTTTCTAATCTTTTGAGTGTCCTTTTCTCTCCGTAGTTTTTGATATGGTGCAGCTGCCCTAAGGGTTGCATCAACAGCTAATCTCTTTATAGGGCCCTGACAATATATGAAGTATGCTCAGAAAAGATGGTTGATGCAAAGAGATGAACAGGGAGGCAACTAGCAATCCTTAAATAGTACCACTAACAAGTACATGCAGAAGCTACTAGTAGTAGAAAGGTCAAACCTTTGGTAGCATTGGTTTAATGTATCGACCTCTGTCCTCTGAAAATATGACATTCTTTGCTCTCCCAGCCTTCCCTCGTCGTCTCTGTGCTTGTTGTGCAAAGAAGAGAAGTTTTTCATCCACCAAGCCCCCTTCTGCATCAAATATAAATTCTTCAGGTAATTGCTCTTGCTGTTGTTCATTCTCTTCATCATTGTCCTACTCAAAAGAAAGAACATTCACGATTTTAAGCAAGCATATTCAATCTTTTAAAAATAGAATATGAATGCTAATTTAGATGCCAGGAGAATTAAACTAAAAAATATCATTTTTTGAAACATTACAGCGGATAAAGTTTTTAAAAAATGTGTTCTATAAAATGAAAAAGGTGTCAGTGTCATAGCACCTCTTGATCTTCCTCCTCATTCTGCTTATCCCCAGGATCCTGATTTTGTGGAGGCGGTGGAGGTGGAGGTTGCTGGTTTTGTTGTTCTGGTGGACTCTCATTGATTATTGAACGAGGAAGAATAACCAGCTCAACCTGCATAGGATGGAATATTAGAAAAGGAAGCCTGACAATACTTAAATCATGAAACATGTAACAAGGTCATTATAAAAAGAAAATCAAATTTTACATAAATGAAATAATTTCAGAATGATATCTAATTTTGAAATGTTATTTGTTCTTAGACTTGGTTTCTTTAATACTGTATTCCTTCTTTCTTTTCCTCATTTATCATTTAGTATCGTTCAAATAAATCTTTTGACTGTGCTCTCTTTAATCTATCGTCCGTATATAAAATTTGTGAGCATGACACTACGACTCTGAGAAGTACTCAACAGCTTTCTTCAGGTCATCCACATTGACTTTTTCACGTCCTTCAAGAGCAGCCAAGCATTTTGCCACACGGGCAGCATATAGCTCAGCTCTGTGTCCCTGTCATTCAAAAAGACAGTTTAATAGCTCTGTAAAGGATGCTGAATATTAGAAAACATAAGCAACAAACTCAGGAAGCATTCTTAAGAAAACTCCACAACAATATTGATTACTACATCATGCATTTCATTCCATGGAATATCCAACAGTGTTTCTTCAGCAAACAGTTCCAATATATAATGACCTAAGAAGTAACTTCCTAATTTCAGACAATCTTTCTCTCCTATCCTATGCATACTGAAGGCTAGCCAAAGCAATAAAAGCTGGCCAAGGATATATAGGAGATTGAATATATTCTGCTAAAATTTAAGCCCAAAGAGCAAGATTTGTATTATTGAATGCACGAAAAATTGCTCAACAGAAATCTAGGCGAAGCCTTATGGGTCAACTTAAATGCTTCATTGCATGGTGCTAAGCATTTGGCCTAGTGAAATGACAGAGCGGCTACCTCCTTGTCTACAGAGATCCCTGATTGTTCATCTTTGCGGGTCTCTTTGGAATAAAATAGGGCGGGTCATGCGGATTATTATCTATGAGCTTGCCTTGAATTTCTTGATGAGAATATGGGGTTTTGAGCAGGGGGGTTTGGAGGGATGACAGTTGGAATGTAATTAAAATAGAAGAATAAAAGAGCTTTAAACACAGCACCTGGCAACCACCTCGAAGGGCTTCCAAAACAAGATACTTCAATTGCTCCCTGCCAATAGTAACATCATCCTTCAAATACTCTCTAGCCAATATGATCTGCAGTACATGAGTATATGTAGATTTACACAAAAAGAAACTTTATCTTTCGACACAGTAAAGAACAAAAACCAGGCAACAATATCATCAAATATGATGTCAGACGATAGCAAACTTTGCAATTCAATGAAGCAAAAAGAATGAGCAGCAAACTTTGCACTTCAGTGGTAAATTAATTACTGCAGTTACCAGCAAATATAATTTTTCCAACAATCCCTAATTCAATATTCAGAATTAACTAACTTGTGACAACCTTATAGGTTTGCAAATTCTAAAGCCTCGGATTGCTCACTGATAATTTTTTATCTGTAGAGGCTATGAAAAGAAAAGATAGATTCAATAATAGGTTCACAGACGGCTAAAAAGGCTGTAGTTATGATCCCAAACATGACTATAGATTCCTGAAAAGATAAAAAAGCTTTCTTTTGCTGATTAAATTACTTTGTGAGGTCGCAAAACTTGGTTGAATTCTGAATGATACAAACATATTTTAGACCACAACAATTTTTCGATCCAAATCAAGGCATACACACAACCAATAACCTATTGGCAAACTGACATAAATTCCTAAAGCTGCTAGGATTACAACCATCCCATCCCAAGAATTAATAGTGCCAAACTCTTCAAAATTTTGACAAAAATTTGCAGTTACCTGGGTCTTAGCAAATTCTGTCTCTTCCTCAACCATTTTAAAAACTTCGTTACTGTGTTCCTGAAACTGAGTTGCAATACCAACAGCTGCTACACGATCTTCAAAACTCATAGGAAGATCTGCGCTGCAGAATGAGTGCGTCATTGTTGAAACAGGAAAATAATTTAGAGATAAGCAAGCAGGTAACTTACAAGATTTGTTAAAGAGAGACATGTACCTCAAATTAATGGCGATACGATCCAGTAAGTGTTCACGAACAGCACCCTCTTCTGGGTTGTACGTAGCAATGAGAAGTGGTTTGCATGGGTGCTTGAAGCTGATTCCCTCTCTTTCCACATTATTAACCCCTTCCGTCAAGACATTAAGGAGGAGGTTACTAATACCCTCATCCAAAAGATTAATTTCATCAACATATAGAACACCTCTATGAGCTTCAGCTAGGAGGCCTGGCTGAAAGACAGTAGTTCCTGTTTTCACAGATTCCTCAACATCAACAGACCCAATGAGTCTGTCCTCTGTGACTCCCAGTGGAATCTGTAGCATGAATTGATGAGAATAGTTAGCTACATAAATGAAAACAATAACAATGCTAATCGTCCTTTTTCATTCCATAATGAAAATTACCTGAACAAAAGGAGATCTAACAACTTGAGTCTTAATATTACCATCAGAATCATACACCAGTCGCTCCGATAAACCATCTTCCCACCTTTACAATCATATCATTAAAGAAAGAACAAACTTAAGAAGACACTGATACCAGAACTAACAATTGAGTGTAGACCATTTTCAAGTGATTAAAAGTTTAAATTGCCGCAAATTGCTTGATTGGAACGTTAAATTAAACTACATAATCATAAATGAGTTAACAAAAAAACGTTACTCTTCAGGGAAGGATGGATCAGCATTAGCTATAGAACCAACAACAACATCAATAGGCGGCAAAATGGCATGCAATCCACGAGCCATAACAGTCTTGGCGGTTCCTCGCCGTCCAGAAACAGCAATTCCTCCAATTTCACGATCAATAGCTCCAAGCAACAGAGCAGTTTTTATAGCATCCTATTATAAAAACAAACAGCACGCACAATTCAATGGCACATGAATTTTATTTTATTTTATTTATGTTATATAGAAATGAGAAAAGAGAAAGAAAGGTGACCTGACCTGGCCAACAACAGCAGCTAAAGGAAAGTACTGCCTTCCATAGGAAGAAGAGTCTTGCTTCTCAGCAGGAGAAACAATGGCGCCATTTGTAGCAGCGGACTGTAGAGTAGTTGGAGTTGCAGAAGAAACAATAACGCGAAAACGGCGACGATAATTGCATTGTCGTTGTTTTGGTCTTGCAGACAAAAGTAATTTGAAAGAAGGAGCAGTAAGCATGGAGGAATGAAGCTGCTGAGACTGAGACTGAGACATGGAAGTAAAATTTAAATTAGTAGTAGCAGTAGGAGAAAACGCCATTGTAGAAGGAAGGAAGAAAGAGCAAGAGATAGGTGAGCTCTTCCTCTTATCTATTTCATAATCTGTTTCTGATTGCTGTACTACAATTTGCTCTTATGCTTTTCTTTTTTTTTTTTTTTTTTTTTTTTGGCGCAGCGTAGTTTTACGCTCCGTGTTTTGCGCGTATAATACACTTTCTAATTTATAACCAGAAGATCGGGAAACATATCATATGCTGCTCTGCTGATGGGACAATTCCAATTATATTATTATTATTTATTCATGAGATGAAATTTGTCAATGAATTTTCAAAATATTAATTTGTTTCTTGGCCATATGAAATTAGCACACACTTGCAGTGATTATGGCAAGTCAGGGACCAAATGGAAATACTTCAAAAAAAGCAAGGCATCTTTAATCATTTTTGTTACCAATAAGAATATGGGCTTTTTGTATTCATAATTTCGACTGCAATCACACAGAAATCAAAGGATACAAGCGATCAAATCAGAATTCAATATGACTATTGAAATGGGTATACAATAGTTGATAAAAGACCAAAAAAAAAAAAAAATTGCAATCAGATATCAATTTGACTAATTTGATATGATATCTACATCTGAATCTTTGCAGCTAACAAAACACTACACTTAAATTGAAAGTCAGTCTCAACTATCAGTGTTAAAGCCTGAGCGCAAACACTAAGACCAAATAATTTTTCATGTCATGCCCTCACAGCACTCATTTGTAGCATTCCATGCCACAGAGCCCCCCAACCCACAATGAACCAAACCAACCTTAATTGCTCAAGAAAGCAGCATAGCTAGCTGTTGGGACATGGAAAAAAGGAAAAAATGTCAGCACGACTAGTCATAAAGAAGATCAAACGCCTCTTCCAATTAGCTTCTGCGAGTAAGTTATCAGCCACCTGTGAACTTCCCAATCTTGTAATGCGGTGGAGCAATCTTCATATAGACCCCGCAGTCTTTGTACAGATGCAGGTTGCTACAGTTCCAAATGAACTCTTTATTTTTCAGTTTCAAATGAATCATCTCAGTGTACCCTTTGAACTTCCGCCACGATTTCCCACAACATTAGAAGATTTTTACAGGTAATTCTAAACTTGCAAATACTCTCCAATAAGTGAAGGACTGCATTATAAATCTACACTTTGCTTTCCTCCCTCATCTAATAATTCAGTTGATTCCATAGACGATTGAGGATGCAACTTCATCGACTCAAGAAGCACACCATCAATCTGTGACTTCAGGAAGGGTGTTGTTGAGTCATCCCTTACACCGTCATGCCTCAGTGTTGCTGACTCAGTTTCTAACAAACCCACACCATCGCTGCATGAAGGGGGTTGCATCTCATCACTTGATGTTACAATAGCATCATGCCCCGATTTGAGTGTATTCTCCTTGGATGTATGACTTTCATTACATGATACTAGTTCTGGACTCAAACCCTCATTAGAAGTTTGAATGGCATCAGTATTCTCCTGCAAATTATTAAGTATGCTCCCATCACCTATTCCCAACCTAGATTCAGGCACAAGGCTCTTATCATGCTCTCTGTAGGCAGAATCATCAACAGGAAGTGAGCCTCCGTTATCCTCATTTGCAGTTGATTCTTGCAACAAATTTATCACAGCAGGATGTTGGACATCATCATTTTCTGCCTCAGCCATTTGAAATCCACAATTTCCTGTTACTGATACAAATGGGCAGACAGGAGGGGTACTGTTTCTGCACATATGACACCTAAAACCAATAAGCTTATTGCTGTTCTCCGCATCCAGTCCAAAAGCATCTCCATGAAACCACTCTGCATAATAAACAAATAAAATAAGTAGTGGGAAACTAAATGCATCAGCAGGTAAAGAATCCTTAATCAGCTTGCAGTGGTTTAATTACCAAACTTAAAATGCAATTCAAGTGTTATGACATGGTTACCTACCTCCACACATCTCACAAGAAATATAATTCGACGTAGATGTATATCCTGCTTCAGAGCAAAGATGGCATTTGGGTTGACCATGAATGGCATTCTCAGAAGAGGCAAGAAACCTTTTCCTCTTAAAATCCATCACACGTTCATCATCTGGCTTTCTAGTCAACAAAAGACCATTAAGCCAGTAACTATGATAAGCCTGTGTCCTCTTCTTGTGCCATGAAGTACTTTTTACTGGTTTCTTACATGTTGCCTTTTTTGGTTTGGCCTGTTTACCCTTCTTGCGTCCTCTGACCTTTTTGTTTTGCACAGAGATTAACTTAGGTTTCCTTGGTGAACGACGCAATGGTACAACAACAGTAACTTTCTTGTTTTTCCTTGATCTTAATGTCCTTGAGCTCCTCAATGGTTTTTTAATGTTCTTAATATTCACAGAGTTGCTCCCTACAGAGACCTTTTTCGAACTTTGATGCTGAATTTTTGTGCTCCTATTTTTCTTTTTCCCACTTTTTGCATCAGTTTTCCCTGTTTTTGAGTGTATCTTCACATATTTCCCATCAACACATCGGTGACATGTATATTTACATTCTGCAGATATGGTACTGGCGGACTTCCTCACATGCCTTTTATGGAAAAATCCTGAAAATTGCAAAATATTCATAAATACAAAACTTGAAATTGTATAACATCAAAATTTAAGTCTGATAATTTGCACTGCATCACATCAGAAAGTGGAATTTGAAACAAAATTCCATTAAATCAAGGAAAATGCAGTATAGATATTAGATTTTCATTTAAAAATCAACAGCTTACCCTGGCAATATTGACAGCATACAGCCTCCCTGCAAAGTTCATAAAAGAAAATACAGTTATGGTTAATCAAAACTATAAAAAAAGTTAAACTAATTTGACAGCACAGTATCATAGAATTTGAGGGCGGAAAACAGAAATATCATAAAGCATAGGTACAGGAACATAATTGTACAGAGCTGAAAGCTACCATCAAGAGATTCTTGTCCACCAACATATTCATTAGCCCAGATGTTATCAAGAAGTGTCCAACGACATAGCTACAATAGGATACTCAGAAAAATTTATATGTATATCAAGACCGTTTAGAGACAAACACAATACAAACATAAGTATCTATTTTGTATTCATACTACTTCTGCATGTGCATGAGTGTGTATATGGCACAGAGCAACAATAATATGCCTAGAACACCAATAAAAATTGAAAACTAAAAAAATCCAGAAACAAATTAGTTAAGAACTGAAAGTTATTGAGGCTAAAATGAAGCAAGATTAATAAATAACACTTTCACAAACATTTAGAAAAGTTAGGCAAGTTGATAGTTAATTAAAAATAATGAACAACTAATATGGCCCCCTAAAATAATGAAACACTCAATTCAACCCAAGATGATAGTTATATCCTAATGTCAGATTCAACCAACTTGTTCTGAAATATGGCTACTACAAAAGCTGGATATTAATGCAGCACAAAATTCATAAAAAAAAAATGATAATAAATTATATTCACAAGAAAGCATCCACTTAATCAAACAAATTATATCTGACATAAAGAAATGACAAAATATATAAAATACCTGATTGGAACATCTTTGTTGCAGTGCCTGCACTGATGATACTCAGATCTTTCTGCTTTTGCAAAAAGATACGAAAACCCTCTTTTCTTCAAGGGCTTCTTTACTATTACACCAGCATCAGAAAGTTTCCCAGAACTCATCTTACTAGATTTGCGAGCAACTCTTTTCTCTTCAAAACTTTTGAGGAGATACAAGGGGACATAAGACTCGTTTAGCCAGTATTTCTTCCTTTCACTGGATGACTCTTCAACTGCAGATCCATTCTTTAAAACAATTTCAGGAATACATCTCCTCTTGCCAAAATCAAGAAGATACTTTGTGCCTCCCACTTCCATGCACTTCCTGCGGATAATTACTTTCTTGAACAGCCTGATTGATTTCTTGCTTTCCTTATCCATAACTGACAGCGGATTTTTGTTCTCTATTTCATCCCACCTGATATTTGAATCAAGCTCCCTAACCTGGAATAATCACCATAAAAATATGATATAAAGATCAAACCAAGGGACAAGACACTGAAATGAGGCCAGTAAGGAATGGGCACAACTAATTAATATATTATTGCCCATATGGTTATCAAGCAGGCCTCTCATGCTAGTGGCTGGTGTCTCAATTCACATGATTTTAGAGGCACAATGATAACATCCACTTACCAGATTTAGCGTCCTTGTATAGATTTTGTTTTCTGATCATCTCAGTTAACAGTCAACTAAGGATAAGGTCAAGCTCTATACTGATTATTCTATTAGACAGATATCGTAAAGGCTGTAGATAGTGACTGTATGTGGACCAACAGTAATGCCTGGAGCTAAAATGCACCAGCACGAAGCATGCAATCAGCCTTGATGCAAGCTTGCATTTCATATCATTCAATTATTTTTAAAATGAAAACTTCCACTCACTTAGCAAAAAATGCTTCTATGAAATGACATTTCCATGACAAGAACTTAACTTTTAAGGACCATTGACAACATTCAATTTGGTACATTTCCTTAATCAGAATCCTATCAATTCAATTTCATTTTTCTTCGGATTTTCAGAAAACATAAGCATCAAATGCACAAGTAACAACAAGAAACGGTGGGCAACATGATACCATACCTGCAAAGCAAGTTGTTCTGCAGTTGTTGATGACTCCACGGCAGCTCGCCAAGCAATGTATTTGCTCCTCTTCGCAAAATCTGAATTCTCCGGATACAGCATGCCCGGTATCTTCACACATCCACCTGAAAAAGTTCAAACTTTGAACGAATTTAGAATAAGTACTCAGTTGGCTAAATGCAAGGACTACCAACTAAATTCTATTTAGAAGCAAGAGATGAAAGAATGCAGACCTTGTCTGGCAGCCTTGGATGCCAAGGAACGGGGTGAAACTTTCCAACTGAATAACCGACGGGAAAGCCTACCACCCCTCCACCAAAGCATACTCAATCCACTAGAAGGATTGGAAGATGGGTTGGAATCACATTCAGAGTACCTGGCCCTTTTCTTGCCAATTCCATTCTTTGAAGATGCACGTGAAGCCATTACAATATGAGAAGCTGAACCAATTGTGATGGAAGAATCCACATGTTTCGACCACTCTGCTGAAAGTGCCAAAGGACTAAGATTTGACTCTAGCTGCACAATGCCCATAGCAATACTAGTTAGGCCAAATGTAACAGATGAAATCTCAAGACACGCTGCAAAGATTAATACAGTTTGGAAGTAACTTAGGCCGTTCCAAAGTGAGGACAGCAAATCAACTAAAAATGCTGAGAAACACAGTAATATAAAAGGAATGAAGGAAAACTCTAGCTTCAAGCCAAATTGGTTGAGGTATAGGAAAAAGTACTACATTGGGTGCATCAGAGTAATTTCCAGTAAAGAGTTTGATCACCCATCTGAACTAATTCATTAAAGACCCTACGCATCTAGAGGCACAGTTCACATATAACAACAAAAGATACATAGTTAACCATTAGTTGAAATCCATTTCCACCTGTGTTGGTAGAATAAAAGCAAATAAAAAATTGAATATTTCAAGTGAACAAAGTTTGTTGAGAAGCCTTCACACAATTCCGATAGGATCAGAGTTTTATCACTTTATACGGATTCAAGATGGGGATGTCCAACAAACAAAGAAAAACCGCTTACCGTGAGAAGAAAATGCTTCACAGAGAAAATATCAGAAGCCTTAAGTACACTTTTACGCCAGAGCTTGCTATAATGTGGATTCAGCCATGGACCCAACAGAAGCCCCTGCAACCTATCTTCAATCACAAGAATATGACTTATTATATCCATAAGATGGCCTTTCTTGTTCCTTTTTGATTGAAGGCCAACCACATCCACCACAGACCCTTTCCCAACAGCACCCAAACTGATATTAAACAAGCAACCAGGGTCATCAGAAGAAACCCTGCAAGAGAAGCACCACCCACATTTTTCTTTCTGAACATCAGCATTTAGCCTAGGAATAATTGGCCAATAAAACTTGACACATTTTTTTGAAAGAATCTTCATCTGAGAAGAAATTATTTCCTCCTCTGATTTTATTGAGGCCTCAATGCTCTTGTCTGATGACTTGCGCATCAAATCTTCTGCAATTGATGAAGCTATATGACCAAAACTGTAATAGTTCAAGTAGCTAGTCCCCAGGTGCATTTGGGATGCATCCCCATTTTTTCCATTTAAAGCAGAAGACGGATAGCCATTAACTGCAGATCCTATAACACTTCCTTTCTTCAAATCCAAATGGGTTGGTGTCAGACAGTTGTCTCCTTCTCTGTTATAACTCTGATTATCTAAACTTGCTTGGGTTGTTTCAGCAGATCCCTCAGAACTTATACATGTTTGGCTCACAGACTTTGTAACCTCAGTGTGAATATGACCAGGATGCCCTGTAACGAAGTTTTCTTCTGCTTTTCTTTCACTCGCAGTCTCATTCTTAATTGCACCTGTTTCTGAAGATGCCAGTGACACTGGAAGCACACGCATGTTTAAGTATATACCATGATTTAGAGAATCCAGATTACTACGGGCTCCATCAAAACTGACAGGGATGTCCCAATTCTTGAGGATTGCCTCCAGTATGCTGCCATAAATCATCTCTGACGACCTCAGTACTTCAATAACAGCATTAAGGTCATCTCTGTGGTAATAATTGAACGAGGAAACAGTTTCACATGAATCTGACCTGCAAGATCAAACAATAAGAGAAAAGAAGAAATATTTAAAGCTAGTTTACATGCCAATAATTATTGAAAAACAAGTTTCATACACTAATAAGGTGTAATCACAATACAAAAAAGTATAATGATAATCACTCTGACAACACAAAGCCAACAATATCATCCTACTTCCATAAAATCACAAGATTACCTTGGACATAACGCATCAAAATCCTAATCACACACAAAAAATAGTAACAAAATAACACGATATTCGACTAGCTCTTCATTTGCTTTCAAGATACATTTTAACTGCACTCTGCAGAAGGGCTATCCAACAACAATAACAGTAATAATAGTACAATAACAATAATAAGAACAACAACTAACAATTAAACACGACCAGGATGAGTGGATAAACTTACACCAATAAATAACCACAGCTGCTAAAATATAGCCGCCCGTAAACATCAACCCCTAATAGCTCTGCCCCTCGAAGCGATTTTCGAGTTTTCATCCAAGGCTTATGTCGGTCTATGGCACACTCAGGGCAGAACCAGTCACCCTCTGGCAAAGAATCATTGGCAACACCTACACACTTTGAATGATAGGCAGCTGGACAACCATCACAGCATATTAAACTCCCATCCATCTTACAAAGACAGCATTCATCACTATTCCAATCAGTGGAGTCATTAACCGCATCCTCAATTAAGCACGAGCCACTTGGCACATCCATGCCAGACCTCCTTTTCTTCAAAGCCCCAAAATTCATATTTCTATCAAAGTCTATGTCAGATTCAGCACCTGAGGATCTTCTGTTGAGCTCTGACCTTATGGTCTCCACCTCAATCATACAATCACATAGACATCTCAGTATCTCAATTTTAAGAGAAACAGGTTGTTTATAGTAGTCATTCTTTAATAGATTCAAGTGGCTAAGATTGAACCCAGGATTCAAATCTGAACCATGGATTAGGAGATACTCAACCATGAAAACAGGCCAAGTAATTGAGTCCAATAAACCCCAGTTCAGACTCCTACATCAATTGTCAATTAAAGAACGTTAATTACCAACAAATGGTTGTTCCACAGACACAATTGACAACAGAAAGAAACAAGAAGCATACCTCAAACAATTAGAAGCAGATTCAGAACCTTCATTTGAAAGGTATTCCAAATGCCTTTTTAGAGTTTGCAAAATGGAAACGTGAATGCAATCAAACAATGAACTAGGAGAGTTGCACTTAAGAGCTACCACAAATTCCTCCAACTCGAAGGGACTTAAGAACAATAAGGTACTAAATGATCTTAGACAGGCATAAACTGAAAAAAAATCCAACACTGAAATTCCAACCAAATCCAAATTCCGTGAAGAAGGCGGCATTTGCACCTTTGCAGGAAGAACAACAGACTCTTCGTGCCACCGATGAGATGATTTCACAGGTTTCTCCTCAGTTAATGCACTAACGGTTGGAGACACAGATAAATCATTAACTGCAGTTAGTGATGCTGTGATCGAAACGTCATTTTTTGCTGTACCTCGGCGTGTACTCCTTCTTAGCACTGTCATCTCTGGTGTAGTGGTCGCATGATCTGAAAGTTTTCTTCTCTTTCTACGACTGCCTGCAACTTCCTTATATGCAGCTCCTGTATCACCTTGCTTCTCATCAGTAACCAAACTGCAATCTTCCTTTACAGCATGAGCATCCGCGATGACAGTTGTTTCTGGTGCCAAATTCAAGGCATCCACAACTTTTCCCCTCCTATGCCTCCTTTGATTACCATTTCCTTCCTCATAAAGGCTTCTTATATCATCTTGGTTCCCATAAATTACTTTGGCATCTGTGAAAATTGGTGTTTCTGGTGTCAAATTCAAACTATCAGCGTCATGTACCTTCTTCCTCCTCCCCCTTCTCCTGCGACCACCAGTGACTTCTTTACAAGCACTTCCAGCATCACCTTGGTTGTCGTTAATTACCTCTGGAGAACCCTCCTTTACAGTTTTAGCATCCTGCACATCAACAGAAACAAAAGCCCCGGAATCCTCACCATAATCAAAACCCTTGACCTGGACTTCCTGTAGAGTCCCATTGGCAATAAAACCGCCTTCATTAGGAATTCTCTCCAAAGCAACTTCTCCTTTGACCAGCTCGCTTGATGTACTTTCCTTGGCTTGCATTTCGCAAATACCATCTGCCTCATCATCCTTAGTATCCTCATCAATCCCCAAATTCAAATCAAACCCGCATTCCCTCTTCTGATTCCCTAAATGATTACTACTGCTACTTCTCACCAAGTCCTTCCTCGAATTCTCATCAACATCACCATTGGCATCCAAATTTAAGTCGATACACTCTCGTTTCTTCTTCTTCAAATTACCGTCAACACTATCATTTACACCACCATCCACATCATTCAAATCAAACCCTTCATTCAAAGTCAAGTTAAACCCAGCATTCAAATCAAGCAGCACCTCCTTGGAACCCCCATTTACAGCAGCTTCATTCAAATCAACAGCATTAGCACGCTCACCTTCTCTCGAATATTCAATTAACCCTTCATCATTCAAATCAAAATTCCCATTACTCCGTCCCACTAGGGTTTCAACAATAGTAGAGTCGCAATTAGAATTACCTGAAGAGACATCACCTCGATTTTCACGCTTTAATAGGTCAAGACGACGGCGTTTCTTAGGTCTACGTCCGAGACGATGCTTGAAGTCAGCCGGCTGAGTTTCTTTGTGGTGTAACAAAGAAGCAACTTCACAGAAATCAAGCTCCTCGGAATCTCCGTCCTCGTAGACGATCTCAAACAATCCAGACGACGCGTCGTACGATCGAACGATTCCGGAGAAAAAACCGCGTCCTGTGAACTCCTTCTTCACTATTTTGCCGACAAACTCCATAACTTTTAATTTAATTCTGCTTAATTTTGATCTGATAGCAGAAGAAATGTTCAATTAAAATCAAAACATCACTTACCATAGAAACAAAGAAACAAAAAAACAAAGGAAGAAGGTGAGAAATGCTGCTTTTGTTTCTTCTTCTTTTTTTTTTTTTTTTTTTTGGTTAGGCGAAGGGTGGAGAGAGAAATTGTGGGTTTGGTTGGTCGGGTTGGGTCGGCTTTCTCTCTCTACAAGTGCTTTTAACGTGCAGAATGAGATTGGAGGAGAGAGAATGGTGAAGGGGAAGACAAGTGCGACTTTTTTTAAAAAAAATTTTTGAAATGATAATAATAATAATGCCGCAAATGGATTATATTCTGGTTGTGTTGTGTAGAGTTGAAATGAGGGTCTAAAGTGGTGGGTTATTTGGACTTTCCAAAATATCTAAGAAGTTTCTTTTTAATAAGTACAAATTAAATGAGTGTGAACCTTTTTTTTTTTTTTATAATTTTGACTTTTCCCTCCCCCAACTTTTTTTTAAGAGTTGAGTTATTTTATTTAGTTGAATTTCAATTATTTACTCCATTAATTCAGAAATTCAATTTTCTATATCATATTAGAATAATACTTATACATTCTTATGACCAAAAAAAAAACTTATACATTCATGCAAATGTAATTGTGATATTTTAAATCAAATAGAATCATTTAACTTACTATTATTAATTTCATTTAATTCCAATTCATTATAGGAATAAAATTAAAATTGCATGGACAAAAAATGCTAATTATATTGCATTTGCCATGTTAGCATGTAAAAAAAAACGTGTGATCAACCAATGTTATTTTAATTTTAAAATTTGAAGTTTGTTCCAAAAAAAAATAATCCTAAAGCTAGGGAAAAAACATTCACAAACAATAGCATTTAATAATCAAATCATATATGAAAAAAGTACTTACATTTGAATTGAAATTATTATGTACACAGTTGTGAGTTCTGAATATCGATAGTTTATATTAAAAAAATAATTCTTTCAATTTCAGCTTTTATTTGCCACTTTTTCCTTTTCTTTTAATCATTAACTTGTCATGGTGAGATTCAATTTTGAGGAAGAACAAGCAAAATATATATAGTATTCAATTCGCTGATGTGTGAAATTAGAATGCTCTTTGATCTCTCTCATCAATCTCCTAAAAGATGATCATCTATACGCAGTTTAGTAATGAGAGTACATTTGAAACTTGAAATTTCAACCCAATTGTTACAAATATGGAAACAGTTTTTCTCTTTGTTTAAGTCAAAATGAAAGCTTTTGGGTTTCCAAATTATCAGGAACAAACTATCCATAATGTCTATTTAGATCATGTTTGATATCAATTGTTGTAATTTTATAGAGATGACTTTATTTTAGTCCCCTTTGGTTCTATAGGAAAACTAGTTCAAATCTATATCATATGCATCCATTGGATGATATAGATTAAAACGCAAAACTTAGAGTTAATAGCATTGTTTTTGAGTCAAGACATCATTTTTTATTGTTCAAGCAAAGGATAATTCAGTTATCCACATTTAATGCTATTCAACATAACAACCACCTCTTTTATCTCAAGATAAAAGGGACATTATGTAAATTTTTCACTTAATAATTTTTTTTTTAATAGAAATGTCATATAACCTAGATTTAATTTGACTGTACAATAGAGGCAGTTATTTTCTTTAAATCGGCGACGACATAAATTGAATCTTACACCTTATGATGTCTTTGGAGAAGAATTACCACTTGATTATTTTCTCACAGACTTTTCACATAATGATCTTTATGGTGCAAAACAAATACTGCAAGAGTTTAGATAATTTTACCATTTTATTGTCTAATTTTTTTTTTATTTAGCAATTTTTTGAAAATTTCATATAACTTTTAAGCAAGAGCAAGCTTTTGTAATAAAATATTGTTTGGAGAACTTTTTTATCAACTACAGTTAATTAACTTAATTTCTTATGTCCATATTGGTAAAATAACAAAAAAAAAAAACTATAATATGTATGAAGAAAATGTTTTATTTCTCTATAGGTTATTTTTTATTTATTGATTTTGATTGTTATACATGTAGTGTTGAATTAATATAATAGGTTTTTGTGTAGTGTAATTTATGTAATTTACAAAGAGTCTCTCTCCTATCTTTTTACTCTGCCCTCTCTCCTCTTTTTGCCCTAGAGCTTATGTACCTTTTTGCTAATAATTTAGAGATTATTAAGCTACCTTTTATGGATTATCAACTATTCCTTGGTGGGTTTATAAAAGCTCCTCTTTAGTGATTTACCCAAAAAAAAAAAAATATATTTGTTTTCTTGATTTCCTAATCTTCCTCCACAGAATGCAACCTCACATTAAAAAAATAAAAAAAAATGAAGAATAAGATAAGTGAAAGAAAAATGTGGTAAAATGTTACTTTAGGAATGATACAATAAATTTCAAATAGTTCTTCAACGACCTTTTACTAAGGAATTAATCTCGAGATAAATCATATCACTATTGGTAACTTCTTTTAGTTTACTTAGCACCAATCATGTTATTATTGGTAACTAGCCGTAGCGATAGTAGAGAATTGAGTACTTTTAAGAGGTTTGTTTTGGTTTATCTCGTCATTTTGTTTTTTTTTTTTTCAACATAAATTTCATTCAATTAGACGCGAAAAAGTTCAGTACAAAAATAGAAAACTTAAAAAAAAAAACTCATCATGGTAAAGATGAAGATAAAAAAAAAATAATTTTACTTAGTCATAAAAAGTGAAGAAACTCTTATTAATCTTTTTCAATCTCTTAACTATTGATCCATTCAATTCACCCACCACCAGTACAAATTAAAGCTTCTCCTAACAACTCATCAGATATTTTTTTGAACAATTTTTTACACTAGATGAAAAAGAAGAAATTTTAATATACAACACTCATAGAAATTATCCATTCTCCCAAAATATTAATAGCTAGTAGAAATTCAAATTTCCATACCCGAAAACAAAAAACAACTAAGAATCAAAATGAATCTAGTTGAATAAATAGAGTTACATAGATTCTCAAAATAAGAAAAAAAAAAACAACCATCACATGAAAGAAAAAAAAATAAGGCCAGCGCTAGCTATGGCAGACTAACAGTTGGCTGGAAAACAATTATGGAGTTGAAAAAACTTTGAATGGATGGTCATTTTGTTAGTTATATAATGTGAATTTTAGGATTTTCATTGTTCATATAATAATGTTTTTTTTTTTTGGTCGAAATTGTTCATATAATAATGTATATCCAAATTAATGTGACCCAATTCGGTCAATGTAAAGTTGAATGATTAGTTTAAATGTAAATTGGTCTGTATAACCTAATATTTGTTTGTCCAAGTCAATATGACCAACCTAAAGCTTGTCAAATTAAAGTTAATTAGTCAATATACATATATTTGTTTATTAACTTACTAATTACTTTTTATATATACAAATACAAAAATACAATTCTTTTTTTTGACCAAAAATACAAATTAACTAATAATTTTAATTTTATTTATATAAATATAAATATTTATACTATAATAAGAGCGGCTTTTTTATATAATATATTTTTTATATTTTGCAATTACAACTTCTAAAAGAACTTCACCATCTTCAAGTACCAACATATATTAAAAAATATATATATTACAGCAGTTAAGAAAGTTTATCTAAATAAGAAATTAAACTCAGAAAAATGACACCTCAACTTGAGGATCTTTTATACACTTGTGTTGTTTGGTTGGAGAATTATTTGCTAATTTTCAGTGGATATTTTTTTTTTTGGGCGATAATTTTCAGTGGATAGTTAATGTAATAAACTTTTAACCTGTACTAGCTAGTTGTAAAAAAATAAAAAATAAATCAATATGATAATTTTTTAGCATATGATTCTGATCATATTAGACCAAGAAATAATGTAGAAATCAAGAAAGGTATTCTCATTGCTTGGTTTTTTATTTTAATGTGTTCATTGCTTGGTATTTAACATTGTGCAAAGTAGTCATTCACGTTGTAATGTAACTCTGTGCTATTCTTTTTACTACATTCAATTTCGAGAGCTTACAACAATTTTAAATACTAATACAAAAACTAACTATAATTATTACAAACTAAAAAACAATTACAAATTACAAACTATTACAATTAAACTTTTATATTATATATATTCTAGTGGACTTGTCACCTTGTCGATTGAACTAGGCTTTATTAGCTAACTGACGTTGTGCTATTATGAACGTATTTGTACATATTATCATATTATTAAATTAGAGAAATGGACCCTCACTAACCAGAAATATTATGACCCTTAATAATTTAAAAGATCGAATCAATAACAATTTAGTATGATTAAAATGATAAAAACTACAATCTAATAACACATAAATGAACTCTAAAGCATAAAATTTCTTCTCAATAAGACAAAGGATGGAGGACTTGGTGCCTTCTTAGAAGGGAAGGTAAATTAATTTTTTGAAATTAATTACATTAAATAAATAAAATTTTAATTTTAATAAAATAAAAAAAGGAAATAGGGATACGATTGTCATAGTGCGTATATTAGGTGAACTAGCCGTTGGAGATCAATTGCAAAGCACCAATATGCGCCGCCTTCATTGTAACGTTCGAATGTTGCTTTTAAGCTAACGAAGACCAAATCTCCCCTAAAACGGCTTCGTTTTGTTAAGGTGACGCTCCTTTTATACGCACCAGATCTTACAACTCTCCTACCAGATCCTCCCCCACTGCAACGCAAAGAAGAAGAGACGAAGCAACCCACGCACTTCTTGAATCTCTTCTTCTTTTTCTTCTTCTACTTCTTGTTTTCTTTGGAAAAAGAAAGAAGCCCTTCTTCTGCTTCTCTAAAAAGAAAATGGCAACCGTTAATGGGTACCAAGGCAACACACCGGTCACTGCTCCGGCAGGGACACCATCGAAGCAGACTGTGCCAGCGGCAAAGCGTGTTGATACTCAATCTGTGCTTAAAAGGTACTTTACATCTAAAATCGAGACTGATTGAAAATTTTATGACTAATTGGGTGGATTTTTACAAAAGTATATGTATTATTTGGTGGTTGATTCAATTACTCTTCTTCTTATTTGGGTATTTACTGTTCTTGATATGGGTATTTGTTATGATGTCCGCATATAAGCTAATTCTATTTTTGTTAAACCCTGATTCAATTACTACTAGTCTTTTTAACGGTATTTTTTTTTTATTTTTCTTGAAAACAGGTTGCAATCTGAATTAATGGCATTGATGGTAGGTGCATATTCTATGAATTAAAAAACAGTTGTAATTTTGTATAATTTGACATATTTGAGTAGAGTTGTTGATTTAGGGTTTTGTGATGTGAATTTCAATCTATAGATGAGTGGAGAATCTGGGATATCTGCCTTCCCTGAGGAGGACAACATATTCTGCTGGAAAGGAACAATTAGTGGATGCAAAGACACAGTTTTTGAAGGAACTGAATACAAGCTATCCCTTGCCTTTCCAAATGACTATCCCTTCAAGCCTCCAAAGGTGAAGTTTGAGACTAGCTGCTTCCATCCTAATGTCGATGTTTATGGCAACATTTGCTTGGACATTCTTCAGGTAAAGCAATACATACATGCCATGCTGTTTCCTGGCCAATGCCTGAATGAATGATTGCCTTTATTAACTAACGATTGCTAATTTTGAAGGATAAATGGTCATCCGCTTATGATGTTAGGACAATACTCTTATCTCTCCAGAGTCTACTTGGAGGTAAGTTTGCTAGATATTGCTAGATATTGGATAAATGAGCCCTCATTTGATTATGTAAGTTTGTGTTGATTTAGTCGTTTTTCTGTTTGTCCAGAACCAAATATAAGCTCACCATTAAACAACCAAGCAGCTCAACTATGGAGCAACCAAGAAGGTAACTTTACTCTCTTTTTCCCTTTTTTTCTTTTTCCCTTTACTCTCTTTTTCCCTTTTTTTCTTTTTTTGGGGAATAATCTATCTAACTAATAGTGTTGAAACCTTATTGCAGAGTATAGGAAGATGGTGGAGAAGTTGTACAAGCCTTCAAATGCATAAGTTTAGATGTAGAAGTATAGGAAGGATGATTTATGATTTATTTACTTATTTTTCGATGAGTGTGTTTTCTTTTGTTTGTTTTTTAGTAAAAGAAAAAATTCTACAGTGGTCTTCGGCTCTCTGCCTTGATTTGGCCTTTTAAGAATTAAATTAACATAATTATTGTGCGTCTACTAATTCCTGTCTTTTCTTGTTTAAAAAAAAATATTCTTTTTTTATCGTTTGAGGAGAAATACCCTCCGATTCAGCTACAGCGAGATTCTATGCACAAGTAGTTGTAAATGTCTAGATGACTTTAATCAGAAGTACATGAACCAATAAATCTTATCAGGCTTCGGTCAAAAAAAAAAAAAAAATCTTATCAGGCAACTTTTCAATTAATATTGAAAGTTAAAAAGTAAAGAAAATCTAACAAATTAAATTTCAACTTTGGATTCTTATGAAAATTCTAATTTAACCCCTGATTTATTTCTTTAATGTCAAAATCCATGTAAAGAAAATCTAACAAATTAAATTTCACTTTTTTTTTTTTTTTGAACAACAAGAAATTTCAACATTGGATTCTTATGAAAATTCTAAGTTTCAAACCCCTGATTTATTTCTTTAATGTCAAAATCTAAAATGGAAGAAAGTCTGCTCTCTCTCTCTCATGAATTGAATGTCTATATCATGAAAAAAATCAACGAGGTGAGGAGATGCTAATCTTTAAAAAAGAAAAAAAAATTGCTAATATATGAAATTTGGCATGATCCATATCAACCTTTTACCCCAAAGAAAATACAAGATACTCTCTGCATAAATATCTAGAGTGTGTCGTCCTTTCCGTTGGGAATGTATTAGCCACTACTTTGGTGACGTCAGCTGCCTCAGGTTGTACTTAGCCAACTCCTTGTACTTCTCAACCAGGCCAATCAAGCATACAGTCTGAAATTTTGACAGGTCATCTAATTGATCATAGTGAAACGCATTCGAAGGTTGATTTTAGCAGGGAATAGAAATTCTTACCTTAACAATTTCAACTATAATTGTCTTGTCAGGATTGTTAAGAT
This sequence comes from Mallotus japonicus, assembly GCA_949634005.1. Classification (NCBI taxonomy): domain Eukaryota; kingdom Viridiplantae; phylum Streptophyta; class Magnoliopsida; order Malpighiales; family Euphorbiaceae; genus Mallotus; species Mallotus japonicus. The sequence continues at coordinate 41,286 of CATIWK010074478.1, forward strand.
CCACTTTATGAGGTCCAGGAACAGATTTAGCAACTGAATTTATAATTTTCATCCTATCAATACCAGAGTTTGCACGAGCTTCATACAGTACTGCAAACTGCAAAGAAGAATTTAGTTTAGCAACACAGGTAAAACTGAGAACAGAATATATGTTATCTCTACAGGCTACAGAAGCTACCACTCATTTATTTACAAAAAAGAAATAAAAATTAAGTTGGCCCTTATTTACTGAGGTCAGCGAGCAACCATACCATCTCTCGTCCTCATGGCTGCTTTTGGATTCCAACTAACACAGGTTGATCCCTAGACCCCAATTTTACTCAAAATCACAAGATATTATTATCTATTGGTAGGCAACTTAACAGTCAAATCTTTGTAATGCCATGTAAGGCAAAGAATAATCGCATAGATAATGTTTAAGTATTACCTTCTGTGGATTTTGAGCGTCCAAAGGAAAATATTTTTCCACAATTGGTGCCATTGCTTTTGAAATTTCCTCTTCTGAAGCATAGCATGCAACTTCAACTGGCAGAACTCTTAAGATGAACCTAATTATGGGGAAAAAAAATACAAGTTTAGCACCCTACAATAGTACGGCATTTTTCTCATGCACATCAAATGAGGTCTTGGCTTCCTGCATTCCTCCAGCAATAGACATGGCCAAATTGCTTCTACATGCACCAATGTCACATGTGAAATCCACAACTAGTAGCCCACATGTGACACCAGGCATGAAGAAGGAATAAAGATCCACCCAGCACTGGTTGGAAGCCATGCATTTCACAAAATTTAACAGAACAAATCAGCACTTCACAAACCTTGACATGTGCTTCCTTGTTGATGCAGCCGATGTCATCATGTGCTGCACAACATCTTTAGGAGAAGGGTCACCATCTATCTTGCGCATTTGGACGAAGATAACACCATTACAGCCTGAGTCAAGGTTCACAAAGCGCCTCTGCTCAAACAGGACAACATCCCATAGTCCACAAAACAATTATGATGCGGTTATAAATGGTAAAAATAACAAGTTTCAATGCTATCTTTGTCTTGTATCCAAAAAAAAAAAAAAAAGAGGAATTGAGCATAGTATCTATAATATTGGGTATTAAATAATCTAAGTCCTAAATCCTAAACCTAGTCCTAAATCCTAAACCCTAAGCTAGCTGCAAGCCACTAGGTTCATTATCTTAAAGTGCCACACTTGCACTCTAAAGAGGCCATTAGAAGGTCACTTTGAAAAGGGTCTTAAAGAATTAGAAACATCCACCTTTCATGAACATAAATTAACATACATGAAAGTAAATGGCGGAGAAGAGTCAGTACAGTACAAACCTTACTCTTGTCTCCCAGTTCTTTAAGTTCATCTTCAATAAGCTTATCAATGGATTTCTGCTCCACCTTTTCATGGATCACAGGATTTGAAACACATGTTTCTATGCATTGCTTCTTTGCTGGAAGCTCGACAGCTTCATTTGCTTGATGTTCAGTATCTTTACCACCTGCTTCATTATCAGCAGTGTTTTCTTCCTTTTGATTTCCATGGCAAGTCTTCTCCAAATTAGGACAATTTAACTTTGGAGTTGTTGAATCACCAGCAGTAGTTTGGTTGTTTTGTTCAGTATCAGACTTATTTTCTTCTTCCCTATCCACCTCTTCATCCTCCTCCTCCTCCCCCTCATGCTCTCCTTCCACCCTATTGTTATCATCTTCTTCTTCTTCATCAGAATATACAAACTTGATCTTTTTATTTAAAGGTTTAACCTTCACACTTGTATCCTCTCCATGGACTAGCTCTTCATAAAACTGCAAGGGAAAGTGGAATATCAGCAGCTAAACATCCACGCATATCCAGATTTCACCTCACTTATGAGGGAAACAGAGGATTCACTACTTTGAATTTCTTGTATGAAAAAACCCAGCAGAGTGTGAAAAGCACATAAAGCTTGTGAATGCACAATAAGAAGTGGCATTTCTCTTGAAAATCTGATTTCCGCATTTCTCTTGCTCCAGTTTTCTGTTAAATCATCGAAATCCTACCAAATCATTCCAAGACTTCAGCCAGATTATACTACCAAGGCCAAATTTCACTCTTTTTAAACCACTTCACAATTGTACTTATCTTCCTATAATATAAAAAAAATTATAGCACTAACAGCTCTCGAAAGTTTCGCAATTCTACTCAAAACATCAGTTGAATCAAACAGGAGAAAAAAATTTAAAGCAAAATGGTACAGGTTGATAACAAAAACAAGTACCAAGACAAGCAAACAATATTTATCAGCAAGGAGTATAAAATAAATGAAAGAACACCCTTTTCTAAGATTATTGAAGTTAAAAAATTTGAAAAAGGCAGAGAATAAGAGAACATACAGAATCAATAACATTAATAGCCTCATGAGAAGCTTGGCGCTCTCTGCCACCATCGCAAGTGATAAAGAAGCCCTGTACTCCTGGGTGTAATGGGTATGAGCCCTTCTTCTTCACTGGCTTCTGAAATATACATAAAACACAGAACTTAATCGGAAGAAGCACAAAAGCAATGGCTACTAGCGAGAACAATGGATCTAAATACAAATAGAGAAAAAAATTAAGAGAAATATACATTGTGAGGAAGATAACGTTGCTTCCTCTTCTTACTATGCGTGATAGCGGACTTCGGCTTGTTCTCGGTGGCCATTATTGAGAAGAGAAGACAAGTACCAAGCAGCGTTACTCTGCATCTCAGGGTTCGGCAGACGGAGAGGGATGAGAAACACTTTGGTATTGGGCTAGCTCAACTTTAAGGGCCTTAAAGCTTTGAGCCAAATGTCCACTCTACGGGCCTCAAGGGACTTTGGGCTTAGAACTTTTAGGACTTAGGTGCCGTTAAGCTATCACATCACATCACATCATTTTGGACTAAGATTAATAGCAAATTGGCTTTCTTCCAAACAATTAATGGCTAAATTGACTTCTTGACTAAGCTATCACATCATTGTTTTTAAGTTAAAATGTTCACGTCAATTTTTTTTTTCTGAAGCATGTTACATGGGGATGGGATACGAGTGAGGGTGGCATTCCTCAACAAGTTTTTTTTTTTTTTTTTTTAAAATAACCGTAGAAATGGTTAATTTTCAATATAAAAAAAAAAAAAAAAGAGGGAGTGAGGTTTTTAACTTTACTTTTCTTAATAGAATGTTCACACTCTTTACTATTTTAACTATTTATAGGGGACGGCATTCTTCAACATTTATAAATATTATAAATATTTTAAGCTATTAACAGTATAAAAATGGTATCATCTTCGCATTAAATGAAAGATAAAGCATAAGACTTTTAAAAATATCAATCTAAGTGCTCAAAATAATTGAATGCTAAGTTATATATACCAACCAAATCATGTTTTCTGACCAAAAAAAAAAAACATGTTTTCCGACTGCAATTGCAAGACAACACATCACCCTCCACTTCCCAAGTGATAGGAAGAGTTTTGGGGCAAAAGAATGATACGCAGCACGAAATCTCAGTGGTGGATGTTACCTCGTAGTGACGTTATGATAATTAATGGAGAATAAACAGTCAACATGAGCAAAGGCTAGGTTTAAGAACATGGAGCGTGTGATCACTGAGAACCAGTCCAAACAATTCTGGACTGACTTTGGAATGGTTAACGTTGGTGGGTGTGACAGCAATTATTCCATGAAGGTGCCCAGAGGGCAGTCGCATTACTATGCTAATGGTAAGGGATGATCAAGGCCAAAAAACCCAAGGCAGAGATCCATTAGACGTGGCGCCGACCAATGGGAATGGACGGTGGTGAACTAGTGGCTGCAACCTTCGCAATGATGAGGGATACAATACTACACTTCTATTCAGGCCATGTTTCAACACACAATGTAATGGACATCACTTTTCATTTCTTGATCAAAGAACATTTTCACATTGACAGCATCAATATACAAGAGAATTGAAAAATGAGGGAATAAGTTAAAAAAAAAAAAAGAAAAAAAAATTAAAGAACATAGGATACAATGGAAACCCATGTGGAAAGATGATATTTTAAAAAACAACCCTTTCAATATATTGAAAAAATATTCTACATTTACAGGGGCTATATGTATATATATATATATATATATATATTTATAGCAGCTGTACTTTATCAACACTGTCGGATGAATATACTGCAGCAAGAAGTGCCGCTCCAACGCCTGATCCATCTTCTGTGGCCATGAGGATGACGTGTTGGGCAACGTCTTCCCCCAGTATTTCATTGAAGGCTTCATGCAAGTACTCCCTGAACATTGTATAGCTTGTATATAAACTCCCTTCAATTGCTACAACTGTTCTTCTCACCTTTACATCACTTCTTCCTCTTCCACTGGTAATGCCTCCTGTCCCATCCCGGCCAATCTTCTTCAAGATTCCCACAATGCCAGCAGCTGCCAAACGAGCAGCCCTGCGTGTCACCACATCACATACTCTCACAACAAGCTTTCTGACCTTCAAAGGGACGTCTGAGATCTGATAGACAGCAAGTACGCCAAAAAAGGAAACAGAAATGTTCAATCCATTGCAGTCATTTTGACTTTTGATATATTAGAAATACAAATAGCATGAGATGCATTTACCCCCAGAGTTTCTTTCAATATGAGAACTACTTCCTTCAGATCAGGAGAGTCATCCTCGTGCATTCTAGCCACTAGAGGTGTTCTTCAGTAAAACACAATATGGTGAATTAGTCTTGAACATTAGGGAGACTTGAAAGGTTCAAAAGACCATAAATTGTGAGGTGTACAAATCAATAAGAAATATTTTATATGATCAAACAACTGCATAATGTAATTGTTAAAGCCACTGCATCAGAGCGAGCGTATAAAAAAAAAATCATGAATTTTGGTTATTGGACTACGTTGTATATACATGAACTATAATCAGGTTTTCATGAAATCAAATGAATTACCAAGTGAGCACAGGTGTTTGAGAGAAACAAAATAGAAGAGGTAAAGAACCACAGAGAACATAAAGCAGATCAATAAATGCTCTAGACAATGAGTTGAGCATCCAACATAAACACCCAGACAAGAGAAAGCAAGAGGGGATAGACATACTCCAAAATAAAGGGCACCTCCAATCTGGGAGACACAGGTCCAAAGATATCAGATTCTTGTGTCATTCTGAGAATCACTCTCCTAACAATGTCACCTAGATACATTCCAGATATCATTTTCTCAAAACCCTGCAGCAAAATCCTTGAAACAATGAGCTGTTCCCTTTATAGAAATACATGGCAAAAGAAAAAATAAAGAGCTTGTCCTTACTTGATCATTCGGGTTGGGGCTTTCAGCGTCCAACTCAATATCATAAGTTGTTCTTGGCAAATGAGATGACCAGAAATTTCCCCACTCCATGTTGACAACCTAATTAAACGATATAGTACAGTGTGAGTAGCAAAATACATCAATCATTTTAGAGACAAGAAATGGCACTGCATATAACAAGAAAGGATACCATGCCTCCAGAAGATGTAAGCAGGCCTTGACACTTTATAATAGCATCTGCCCGTTCTAAATAGCAAGCATTAGTACCAGTTCCAATTATTACCGCAGCAACAGTGTCAGCATCATAATAATGACCAAGGGCAAGTGTTCCCACAGTATCATTTACCTGCTTAAAACAAAACAATAGGTTAATGTTTTTCTCCCTTGTTTCTTTTTCTACCTGATAATGTAATCAATGTCAACAAAAGATCAAGATATCATTTATTGGCCCCAATAACAGCCTAAATCATCTTTTTTTTCTGACCATACACAAAGATTGCATTTTTGTCCCAACTATTCACAAAAGCAAACTATATAAAGTGAAAAACTAAAGTATGCTTGGTGACTAAAAAGCAAATAAAAACCAAACCATCCCCTAAAAAAAATCCCACTTTTCGTTTACTACTACTCTAAAATAGCAACAACCGTAAAATTGTACTGAGCCAAACAAAATAATTTAGCAAATAATAACAGTGCTTCAGCAAAGAACAAAATGCTCACCAGTACCGCAACCTGCATATCCAAATCACTCCTCGTCAATCCTGCTTGTAAATGTTCAACAACCTCTCTTCCAACCTAAATCATTCATTTAATACGCTAATAAAATCTGCAACTTCACTTATGAAGTGACAAAGAGGGAAGAAAAACTGCTAAAAAAACAGTCTAAAGGAATCCAACATCTGATTGACTACAACATAAGAGCAGAATAATTTTCATATTATGTTAGAGACATCATTATCCTTTTTTTTTTTTTTTTTTTTTTATCAACACACATGTACTTGGCTTTGACAAAGTTTCCTAACCTAAAACATCCACTGACATTATTATAAGAATATTGTCCAACTAACCATGTCTTCAATGTGATATCCTTTCGTCCACTTAATAAGGATTCCTGAATGTATAGACATTTGTTTCACTGGAAACGAAAATGTAAATCCAAGTTGCCTTGTTCTGACTGAGGAAAACTCAGAACCATGTTCTTCTCTTTCAACAAACTGCTTTAATTTTGAAGCAATAAAGTCAAAGAGATCCTGCAGGGAAAAAACATATAGATAGACATTTAATAATTTTACCATTTTCCAACAAAATAAACCCAAAAGAAAAGTTAAGTAAATAAAATGCAAACTCAGTCACCTCACTAGAGCTTGTCATCAAGTCCTGAGGAACGTCTTTTGACAAGATCAAGGACCTTCTACCTCCTAGCTGAACCCGCAAGACCCTAAAATTAGTACCACCAAGATCTAGTGCATAATAAGTTCCTATCTCACTCCTGACAGCAACATGAAAAATCAATTTACAAATAAAACCAAAAGTAAAAGTAAGAAAAAAGAAAAAAGATGTAGTTTTAAACAAATATAATCAAGATTAAAACCAGCAACGCATGATCTCTTAAGTCATATTGGACAATGTTTACTTTAGGATCAGAAGTTTCAGCAAATCACATCATTTCTTCATAAGAAGGCTTCAACACCACCAATTGGCACATGCACTGAGCATCAGCTTATTTACTCATATGTGTTAATATATTTGACTACCAAGTACTAGCCACGGAACAGATAGTATGTCAATTGAAGAGAAAGCTCAATATTTTTTCATCACATTCCCAACTATAATTCGCAAAAAGAGAGCTAAAGAGATGCAGATTTTAACAAGTTACTTCCTAAATTAGATAACCAATGCCATTTACTTAGCAAAGAGGAATGAAGAATTAACAGATTAAACTTAAAGGAACTGGAGAGACAGCAACCCATAAAATGATTATCAACACAAGTTCACAGATAATCTATTTACAATAAATACTAGGATAGACACCCTCACACAAACTCACAACTTACTATTGTGGTGGATTTTCAAAACAGCACGTATTCAAACCACAAAGACCAAAGAAAAGATCATGCATGCTAGATCTGAAATTGATTAGATATTCTTATCTGTCACTTGTACCATAAGTGTATCAAGTTAGGCTCTCAACCTCTGAAGTATATTCTCATAAAGAACTTCATGGAAAAAACTAGCACAAGAATACATAGCACAACAGCGGAAACTCTCACCGTTAATGAAGCTAAACACAGTTAACGACTGTAAGTATTGCCCCTAATCCCACTTAAAATACCTATTGTAGCAAGTTTTGGATAGTGTGGCCATTCTCATAGATATAGCCTGGCCACGCGGCAACAATATGTCTGCTCAAATCAACAACTCGCATGTTGAAAGCTTTAGTTACTTAAAAACTTTAGTTACTTGAAAATTTTAGTTAATTCTTATTTGACATAATGAGCGTTAATGTTTCACTAAGTTCACACTTCAACTGTACAATTAAGAATATACAACAGCATCAGGAAAAGAACATTTTGCAACATCATTGTTAACCAAATAAGATTTGCAAATTTTAAGCTACAAGAATATAATGCAGATTCCATTCATAAATTTTTATGCATGGGAGATGCCGTCCACGTGGAGAAGGATACCAAATGAGAACCAACAGATTCTAGTTGATGAACCTAAACATACAGTATTCCTCAAAACAGTTATAAGATACTTAAACAGGAATAGAAGAGAATAGAAAGAGAACCTTTAGGATTTTATAAACCATATCTGTAACGTGTTTAAAGAAAAATATTCCCAGCTCAAGCAGTGACAAGATTGATTTATCCAGAGACGAATGTCAAAATAATATATACATTTATATTTTATAACTTAAAAGTGGATCATTACAATTAACTCCAATTCAAAAAACACTGTGAAAGTCTTATCTAAAATAGTGAACCCAATGAACAAACAAACAAATAAATAAATAAATAAAACTGTAAGACATAAAAGAGAAGACATTAGATAAAAATAGAAACAAAATTTGCACAAACAGCAGGGTGAGAGAGTTGCCATAGAACAATAACAGAAATTCAACAAACACACAATCTGTTTATAGAACCAATGAAAACATGCTATCAATTTTAGTTAAAAATATAAACAGAATCAACGAACAAATAATGGAATGCCAGAAAGAAAAAAAAAAAACATATAAACCAATGAACAATTACCCACGTGATAACTCCATAAAAATGAAATTGATACAAGACGGAAGGGGAGGTATAGAAAATAATACAATGACCAAATAACAATAAGATCAAAAACCACCTTATTATCAAAGAATCAAATTCAACCGCATACTCCAACCCCATTCATTACCCAAACACGAAATGAAATAGAGAAGACTATTTTAAATTCCACCAATAACCCAAACAAATAAAACCCACGAAAAGCACCATCATTTATCTAGCGAAGGATAGACAGATTACCCAGTAGGCAATTGGTCAACAAAAGTGAGCAGCATTTTAAGCTTGGACCCTCCTTCAGAAGCCAACCCAGCATGCATCTCCACAGCCATAGCATCAACTACCTGTCTCAACCTCCCTACAGTGGTCTCGCAAGATTCTTCCAACTCCTTCAACACTCCCACCACTCTTCTCCACTTCCTTCTACTCCTTACCCTCTTCCCCACCACCACCCCGGCCACCGCACACGCCGCAACCGCCACCGCCACCGCAACTCCCACCGCCACCTTTCCCATCACCACCGACACCAACCCAACGATCGATACTTTCGGTACAATCTCAAAAACCGAAGCGACGCCGTTTCATCGTGAAAGTTGTTCTCTTTGCTCTGTAAATGACCTATTGTATAAAACCCAGAAATGAGAACAAGTTGTTTTCCGTTCGCCTTTTTTTATTTCCGGCTACTTTTTAGGTCTACAACGGCGGTTCCGTAACGATGATAATCGCCGGTGAACGTTGTCCTCTGTAGATGAACTGTTCGAGGAAAGGCTTAAAAGAGAGTTATTTTTTCTTTTCTTTCTTCCTTTTTTGGGTCTTTGTATTGAGAAAAAAATGGGTGTTTGCACTAACAAAGTGTTCGAATGCGAACTGAAGGGTACTTATATACGTTGCAAAATGACATATTTGTCCTTGATAATATTAAAAAATGACGGATTTGTTATAGTATCTTCTATGATTTTTTACCGTTTATGAAAGATTTTGAGGTTAGGGGAGATTTTGACTCCTTTTGTGGGGTTGGTGTACATAATTACCATTAAAGTTGTAAGATACTACAATATTATTAAATTAAATTTTTTCCCTTTTTATTTTTTGGGTGATGAGATGATTTTTTTTATGGGTTGTAAATGCAAGTGGGAGTGAGACTATAAGGAAAATAATTTTTTTAAAAACAAAAAAAAAAATTGGCTTAGCATTGTGTTTGAAAGGTAAGCTTTTGATTGTTTTGACTCATTGATTAAGACATTTTCCATATGGGAAAGAGGCGTAGCATATACTTATGTTGTGCTCCCTTCAATTTGTTTACTTATAAGGACCAAAAATTTGTGTTAATTTAGTATGTGATTGAGACTTTTAGTTCATAACTACTCCATTCATACTAGTGGCTAGGGCATGCTCATTTTTGTTCATGCACATTATAATTGTGCTATTGAATATAGTTTTGGTAATTTTGGGTTTGATAATGTCATTATGCCATTAGGAACACTAGTTATGGTAGTTGTAATTTATACTCTAGTTTACTTACTTATTATTGTTGATTTAATTATCCACTTGTGCATAATAGCATAAGAATTTAACAATAAAAGCATACATTTTTTATCTTAAAATTCATTTTTTAACTGTCTAGTTATTTAATGATATATCAGATAACAATATTATGATGTCTGAAATTAGATATTAAAACTTATTAATAGCAAAATGAAAGCAAATCCTAAATTGAAAAGAACAACCAAAAGTAGCAAAATGTCCAAACAAATCCAAATCAAAATGGTTTTAGCAATCATGAGAAGATATTGTTATATGGATTTTATCAAATAAACATAAAAATCTGTCAGGACATAATTGCCAAATACCCCCAAAAAAAAAAAATGGAGGGCATAGAGGGAAAAAGACTGGAAGGGGTGGTGTGGAGCTGGAGGGGATTTTGGCTTGGTTGTAGATTCTGTTGTCTTTGCAAACATTAAAAAAGAGTGTGGTATTGGGGTTTACCATAATTTCAGAGAGAGACAGCTGCTTTCTTAAAATTATAAAAAAAAATAAAATAAAAAAAATGCAGATCAAACGGCGACGGTAGCTGCGTATCTGCCTCCGTACTTGCCAGCTGTTCCAGCTGTGCTCGCATTCGCATATAAAGCTACCAATACATATATCCATGCTTCCCTCTTTCACTGCCTCTGCCACTGCCATCTCAGCATGTATTTTTTCACCTATAGTAATATTAATTTTTATTTTTTCCAGCACTGTCAAAAATCAAAATTATAGAGGAAAATCTTTTTTTTTTTTAATAAAAAGGAAAATCATTTTTTAACATAAGGTGCATTTCACCCCAAATTTAATTCGCACTCACATTTGGACTTCATGAGATTAAAATAATAGTAATAATAATAGTAATTCAAATATATTTCTCCTAGTAAATTTTATTTAAAAATTATATATAAATTATATTTTTGTTTTATAAACAATAAATAAAACTTGTCTCAAAAGTTATCATAATTATATATATATATATATAATCTATTAGTGTTGTAGAATTAATTTTGTATTACAGTAAATTCATAATTCATTAACTATGATATCATTTTATTTCTAATACAATTGTAAATCATATTTTATTTTTTCTTACGTTTTATATTTTTGAATTCGAAATCAAATTGTGGTTTAAATGTATATAGCTGATTGATATATCTATAGCTAAATAGAAATTTTAGTCATTATTTTTGTTGATTTTTTAGTTATTAATTTTTAAAACTTAACAGATATAATTTAAATGATTTAATTTTTTTATATATATTTTTGTAAATTTAGTATGTTCTTCCTAAATTTATTATATAAATTTGTCACCGTTATTTAGGGGTATGCAAGCCTTCCGAGCAAACTGAACTAATCTAATCCGGTCTGCTTAGTTAATATTTTTTATTTTCTGAACTAAAATTTTAGTTTGGTTCGATTTTATACTTAAATATTCAGTTCATCGAATTAACAAAATAAATTAAAATTTAACATATTTTTTTATTTTTAGTTTTAATACTATAATAATTTAATAAAATAATTTATATTTGTTAAAAATTCAATTTGGTTCGGTCAAGTCAATTTTTATTTTAAAATTTTTAATTTTTTAATTCGATTTCTAGTTTGGTCTGATTTAGTTCGGTCCTGTTAATTCAATTCCATTGGAAAATAGCCTAAAATTAATCAAACTAACCGAACGCATATCCCTACAGTTAGTTATGTAATATTTTTCAAATGATTAAATTTAATTCACTAACCCCTTATTTGGTTCAATTGCACTAAAAAATTAATTTCATTTCAAAATGAATTATAAATAGAATTCATTTCCAAATGAATTTTAAATTCTTTTAAACCAAACAAATTTTTTTAATAAGAATTAATTTAATTTCAAACAATTTCAAAAAAATATTATTATATTAAATAAAAAATTATTATAATGTCACGACCCAAACCAGGAGTCATGACCGGCGCTAGGGAACGGGAATTATCACAACCAGAACCCGTAGCAAGCCTTAAATCGAATGCACACACAAATAAATTCATAAAAATACCATGTAATTAAAATTTTATTTTAT
>CATIWK010074502.1:0-10254 GCA_949634005.1 Mallotus japonicus
GGCCAATTGATTTTGTACTTAAATTTTTTGTTTATATTATAGTCTATAGAATTAGAAATTAGAATGAGTAGGCCTTAATTGTTTTTTGCCTGGTTTGTGGGCTAATTTTTTTTGTATATGTTAGTGTCCAAAGTCCAAACAAATGTTGGGCTAATTTTATTCATATTATTTTGAATGCTTTTTTTAATTAATTTGTTGAAAAATGAGTTGGGCTTTCAAGTTTTAAAGCCTGGCCCTTAGTGGCCCAAACCATAAAACCGAACCGATAAAACCGAAAATATTTCGGTTACCGACCGTTCGGTTTTACACCATAGATCGATCGGTTTCGGTTGTCAAATATACACCTTTCAAACCGGTCGGTTTATGGTTCTTGCCAACCGAACCGACCGAAATTGACCGATGCTCTCCCCTATGTAGGGGCAGACTGCTCTACATTCAGGCACCCTATAGTAACCCCCGAAGTGATCTTCTTCTAGTTACGGGATGAAATCCAGCAGCAAAGTTATTGACATTTTCTCTTCCCTCAATCTTCGCTCTTTCGTCGATTCTACCCTCAGCGACGTCGTTCTGGTTTCTGCAGAGGGAGGGAAACTTGAATTGTCAATACGATGTCATTTTATGTAAGGGCACTGACACTGTTGGGCTGAAGAAAAAGATAATGGCAATAGCGTGATTTTGTGGAAATTGCAGGGCAGAAACAAATGGCAAACTAAGCATGGAGGCGGTGGCAATTTTGAAAATATTGATGAAATCAAAGGTCGAATAAAACTTTCAAATGAACAGTTAAATTGTTGTTGTTTTTTCTTGGTCATAGATCAAGTGGTTAATTCCAAACACCTCAAGGGGAGGAGATAGGGGGGGTGGGGGGTTCGATCCCTGGTCTCCTCAACTGGATGTCCACACCTTTTACCAATTGGGCTACTCGTGGGCAACAAGATTTCACAGTAGTGGATACTAATCAACAACCCTTCAAGAATTACCAATTAAAATTTGTAAAAGAAAGCAAGAAAACCAAAAAAGAAAAGAATATTCAAACGAAGGAACACTTGCAATTAGGGGTGAGAACGGGTCGGGTTCGGGTTTTTAATTTTTCAAAAAATAAAAACCGAGCCGGGTTCAGGTTTTGGTGTCGGTTTTCCGTCGGATTTACGGGTACCCGAAGATATAATAAAACAAAAAAAAAAGACAAAGAACAATGAAATGGTTGGTGTCCCAACGAAATTGACATGTCCTTTCTTAGCTGGAGACCACAATTCGAGTCCCAACTGCGCCATTTTTGGGTATTTTTACACTAAAAAAAATATGTTGGTTGTGGGATTCGAACCCACAACCAACAATCTTTCCCAATAAGTCTCCACCATTACGCCATAACCAGATATTGTTATATATTAATAAAAATTATATATATTACTACTAAATATCGGTTTTTGGAACGCGACCGAACCCGCCCGAAACTTGCATATTTTGAGAAATAGAAACCGAACCGAGGTGGGTCGGTTCGATTCCAGGCTGGTATCCGACGTCGGTTCGGAAATTCTCACCCCTACTTGATCATACTCTCTTCTCTTCTCAGGCATTCCCCACCTTCTGTCACTCAGCGCAAATGCTGTTAAAGACTTACTCTTACTTAAGATTTGAGCATTGTAGTAGATTGAGTATGATCTTTATTATTAACTCTCTCTTTTTTTCTCTTTTTTTTTTACTCTGTTTTTTTTTTTTCCTTTTTTTGCATTTAGACCTCTTCCAGGGTCTAACATGATAATCGTAGGCTACTCGATCGTCTCGGTTTCCTACAACTTCTCCTTTTGTAGATTTTCTGTCTTTCATGAGGTTGTCAAGCATTAGATTAATTAAAAGTGAGAATCCCAGCTCAAAGCTGCTGATCAAAGTCGAGAAACTTTGAAAATCTCGTCAAAGCGAGACAGTCGCTTGTTAAGATTGACTGGTCTGTCCTTGTCACGCGCCCTTTTCTCTAGTGTAAGTGCACCTCCAAGAGCACTAGAAAATGATGTTTGGAATGCAAATGCATGTATGAATGCATAGATGTGTGGATGCGTGTAAAAATTTTAAATCAGGTTGGTACAGAAGACTCCTTGAATTTTTGTGCTCTTTTAGGGGCATTTTCTGACTTTTGCCGTGAATTCTCAACTTCCGGTTGTGTCTCGGGTCGAGTCCCGGACCTTCATTGTGCTATCAGGACATTTTAGGAGCTCGGGTGTGAAAAAATATGCATCTTGGGGGCTCCGACGGGTCTTAGAAAGTGTCATAGGCATGACCCATGAGTGTTGGTCATTTTTGACCCACGGACTTTTAGCCTATAAAAGGCTTCTCTTTTGTCATTTCTTCATTTTTGCATTCTTCTTTCTCTCTCTTCTATTAGAATCCTTTGGACTCTAGGTTTTCTCTACTTCAAAACCTATACAAGGAGGCAAAGGCGGTGATGGAGATGACCTTCTCGAGTAGGTTCCTCCCGATCTCGAGATTGGTTTGGAGGATCTTGATAAGGGAGGCAATCAGGCGGGTCAGGCTGCGGGTGGTGCAGCACGTCAGACGTCGGTGTTGGCTCTTCGCACATGACATGGAGTGACGAGAGGGCATGAGATTCCTCTCATCTCGAACTTGAGGGAGCACTCTTGGGTGCTTCATCAGGAGCAAGTTAGTACTTCGAACTCTTTTTTTTTTTTTTTTTTGCTACTTTCTTGCTTTAATGTTGTACCTCTCCTGCATGATAAGACATAGGAAGTTAGTGCTTGCGAATTTAGGAATAAATTAGATTATTAAGGACTTTGTGTTTATAATATTTCCCTTGCTAGGATTATCTCCATGTTTATGATACTTTCCTTGCTAGGATTATCTCCCTTTTATGCCTGGAGATGTCTTTGGCTAGTGTTTTACTTCCCTTAGGCTGCATGCTAGGACTTGTTTGCCATGTTTCCCGTCCTGGTTGTATGACTCCATTTACCTGCGAATGACAAGTAAATAGTAGTTAGTGTTGATGATCATTTTTAAGTAAAAATTTTTGAGTCAGAATCTGTGTTTTGCTGAGTTCCCTTTTAGAGCCCAGTGAAACATCTGGTACTGCCTGATAGCTTCACTAGAGCTAAGAAGCTCTATCGGAAGCTACCCACAGAGGTACAAGACCAGGTGCGTGGTCTCTGCTTTGATGGCTTTTTAGGCGGTCTGCAAGAGGAACCGAAGATACTGAGGAGTCGAGAGACGGTTATGACTGCTCTGATTGAGAGGTGGTCGGACTGCACGCACACCTTCCATTTCCAGTTTAGGGAGATGATGATCACACCCCTCAACTTTGCTGCTATCACAGGGCTTGCTTTTGCTAGTCAGCGAATCCCTTTTGACATCCCAGGGGACCCTGTGGGGCTGTGTCGCGATTTGCTAGGTTGCCCCCTTTAGTTTAGAGTTGGTGGGGGAAGTTTGATTTCATATGATCGGCTCTAACAGGCCTGTGATGATGCTACTGGAGATGGTGCCATCGGTATCGAGAGATATGCTCGGTGCTTTATCTTTTATTTGATGAGCACAGTAGTGTTCCCTAATATGTCTTGCACCGGCGGCCCTTAGTTACTTCCTCTGTTACAAGACCTTGATGCTCTACGAGGTTATGATTGGGGTTCTGCTGCCTATGGCTAACTCCTCCATGGCCTGGATGGTGCATGCAGAGATAGTTCCTGGATGTACGGTGTATCGTCGGTGGTTGATGTGAGTTGCTTTAGATACTTTGCTGTTCTCTTTTCTTCATTTTTGAGTACACAGTTTCTGATGTGTGTTTTTTTTTTACATATTTAGGCCTTCGAGTTTCATGTGCTGGCTCCTCCTATCATTACCGGGATGCGTGAGGGGTTCCCTTGTTTCCCTATTTAGACTGCTTAGCCTTGGAGGGGCTCTATGCAAACTTTGGAGGAGACCTGTGCTACTCTCACTGAGCTGACATTTTAATCAGGTCAGTGCTTTCTCTCTTCTTTTCTTATTCTCAAAGTCTGTGTTCCATTTCTGACAATTATTCCTGGTTACAGGTACATCTTCGATGGTGGTGGAAAGGCTATCCCACGGCTTTCTCAACGGTGATGGTTCTCGGGACCCACTGGCCGTCGTGTCTCTCGTCCTCCTCCTCTTGACATGTTCTGGGGAAAGGACATGGTGGGCCCTACTCTTAATGAGGCATTGGTCGGGACTAACCATCAGCTGTTCCTGGAGCCAGAGAGTGTATCGTATCGTGAGAGTCTCATTCCTCGCCTGATTGATGGTGCTGCGAGGAACTTTGTGGTTGCTCCATCTGCTACGACTGCGAGTGTTTCTTCTTCTTCTGCCCCCCGAGTATGCCTTATATCCATTTTTGTGTGTTTGTACTGATCGTTTCTCAGTCTGACTACTCTTACTTGTGTTTGACGGCCTCGTTCGAAGAGGTCTCGTGCCAGGAGTGCTACTGAGACTTCAGGCAATGCTGAAGTTACTGTTGATGCCCCTGCTAGTACTGTTCAGATGATCTCTGGGGTAGCTGCATTGCCACTACTCCCCGTGGTTCAAGCACCTAACCTCTATGGTGAGGTGGTGGTCCCTACATCTACTGAGCCTGTGGGCTTCATCCCTAGGGATGCTACCCATGTAAGTTTCTGTCTGTCTTTACTGCTTTAACATTTTAGGTTTACTATTTGTTGACTGTTTTGTCTGTAAGTTCCTCGGGATACAGCCACGTACTGGTACTAATGCGCTTCAGGCTTGATGAGTCACTACGTCTATTACTCGATGGAGGCTCATGTGAGTCTTTTACATTTTGGTTTGTTTTCCCTGTTGCAATTATGCAATGATATGTGTGTGTGTGTTATGAATGCATATGTGCTAATGCATGTATGTCATGATGATGTAGCTTGAGTATGCGAGGATGATGCGGGAGCTAGATGAGACTATCCATCATCAGGAGTCGGTACGCCAGCAGGAGGGCACCTACTATCAGGGTGAGATCCAGAGACTGCAGATTGAGCTAGAGGGGCTGAGGGTACATGATGCTGGACCCAGCCAGAGAGTATCTCCAGATGTTGGTGATGACAACGAAGATGATGATGATGTCGATGGCGAGGATGGGGCTAAGTCTTGATTTCCTTGTCCTGTTTTGTTTTCTGACTGTACCGATGGAAAATTTTAGATACTTCTAAGATGTAGTTAACTGACACTTTTTGATTTTTTCTATGCTTTTCTCTATTTGTCTTTTCATTTACTTGCCATGCCACCATAATAAGTGCAATGAGATAGAAAAAGTTTACAACAGAAATTAATGCAATTACATCATAGAAAGATATGAACTCTAAGTTGCAAATTTTTTCTTTGTGATAGATATCGATTCAGGCATTTACTTCTCAGCATGGGCAATTCTAACGATTCTTCTCATTTATACTGAGTAGCATTTATCATGGGCATGGTTGCATGTTGAATACTTCAAAGCGATGGTACCCCTGTCCTTAATTAGCCTCTCCAGGTTCTTTATTATATTATTTTTTTTTATCATGTTTCATTCTTCATTTTTGTCATTTCATCGTCATCGTTCTAGGGGTAACATCTTTTGGAATACACAACATGTGGGAGTTTTCCTCCATGCCCATGTTAAATGATTCAGCATTAATGGAATGAATGTTAAAGATGCTCATGTAAGGTTCAATGAAATGCTCATCATTATCATAAAACGAATCACATAAGTAAGCAAACATCACTGCATTTAATTTAGAGTTCGATACATCAAAAGACTTGAATGGATCAGCAATACAAACACCATTGGAGATAGATTTATCTTTGAGCAGGATATCATCTATGCTGGCTTTAGCGATGGTAGCAGTATAGCTAACGGCTCCGTCTTGAGGTCAAGCTTGTCAAAGGGTTGCTTCAACTGATCCCAGATTTCCTTCTTCTTCTCTAGTTTTTTTTTCCATCTTCATCCTTAGATTCAAGCACATGTTCACAAGTAGAGGAGTCTATTTCATCACCACTCGAATCATAATTAGGGCTCAAGAAACCTTCTTCTAGTACCGCCAAGGGTCCTTTTTCTCCCTTTTCTGACTTTCCTTTTTCTCTCTTAGGAACAGCTTGGATAGAGTTTTTCACAAAAGCCTCGGGAAGCCTGAAGAGATGGTATGGGATGTAGACATATCTCGGCAGTTGGGCGAAGGGGTGATTTTAATATTGGGTTATTTTTCCAAATCTTCAATCTTGCTAGAGTCTATAAGGTCTTGGATTCTATTCTTCAAGATATAACAGTTGTCGGTTGTGTGGCCAGGCATTTGGTGGAAGTGACAAAAGAAGGCATAGTTAATGTGAGAGGGTAAAAGGTTAGGTAAAGGTCTTGGTTCAAGAGGTTTGAGGAGGCCTTTTTGTTGAAGTCTTTGGAAGATTTTGGATAAGGGTAGGCTAAAATTTTAATATTTTCTATTTCTAAAGGCTTTCACATTCAGGATTGTTTTAGTCTGGTGAGTGTTCTGGTTAGGCTGAGTTGGTTTCTGGTGCGGGTTTTTGGGTTGAGAAATTTCCTCATCTTCAATTATGATGCCAGCTTGGTGAAATGCTTTGTAGGTAGGGCAGTGGGAAAATAGCACCTGTTTGCGAAGATGAGGCAGGGCTCCTTTGGTTACCATCCCTATCTATTCATGCTTCGGAGGTCTATCCCTCATCAAGGCAGCTTTTCCACTGCATCTAGTGATGTAGTCTGAGAAACTCTTACCATTTTTCTGCTTGGTGGTTTCCAAGTCACGCCTCATGACATCTGGTTATGTGTTGTACCAATACTGCTTGATAAATTCCTGAATAGGGAGCTCTGGGTGTAATAGACGATAACCTTATATACTCTGGTTATCCATTTTCTGATCTTTGGTTTTGCCAGACAGAGGACAGTGGGGTTGATTAGAGTGGTCTTACGAGGGCCTATTCATGAGTACAGAGAGTTAGTTAAAGCCTTTGATTAGGGTGTCGACGTTATCCTTCACTAGGCCTTCAAGCTGGGTGATCTTGTTAGCCAATTCTTGGATCTTCATTGCCAATTCAGATTCAGTTGCATTAGTTAACATAGGAGAGGGCTGGAAAAACCTTTCTTGAGAAAGTTCAAAATCGCCTTTGATATCTCCGGGTGTGCCCACGTCTTTTTTAATCTTATTCATCTCAGAATTAGGAGTACCAGGTGCCCTCTTGCCATTGCCTTTTAAGAGAGTTATCTTATCCTCAGCATCTGGAGTTTTGTTAAAGGTATCCATTACTTCGGTCTTGAGGATAGCCCTGATTTCAGCCTGGAGGATGTCAGTCAAACCACCATCAGCCATAAATTGTTTCATATGCTCTTTGACTAGATCCTTGATACTTTGATCCTCAAACTGTTCAGTCATTATCTGTTGATCTTGACTGGTCATAGAAGTAACAGGATTAGTGCTGGAGCGCTTAGCAGCTTTGAGCCTACGAGACTTTCGAGGAACCATGTTTCTACACAAGTATGCATGTTAGGATGATAAGATGCATGCGTGCGTGACACAATGAATTCTGTAAAAGAGAAGGGTTAGCATGTATGCATGGCATGACAATTATAACCTTGCTAATGTGGTGATGCAAAATGGCTACAAAAAGATCGTGAGTTAGTACATGGTGAAATGTCCTATATGTATGTATGTATGCATGAGAAAAGAAAGGAAAAATAAAAATGAACAAACAGGGTTAGTGAACCTGCAAAATGAACAAACCAAACACTGGCAGTCTCTTATTCCAACCTTATTACTCCATGAGGTAGAGAATTCTGTCCTAGTTGGGTTTTTGAATCATAGCCATCGGGGGACTATGGTTCCGCTCTCGAACTAGGCTATTGCCATTCATGATGATCAGACTCAAGAGGTAAAATAGGGAACAATACCCAGATGTACTCGAGGTAACTACACAATGTCAATGAGAGGCCCAATTGTCGGGTCTTAAATGGCGCCTATAGCTCGTGCGCGCCCGCGAGCATACAGACTATAGCCAACAGAGGGGATCCAAGGTCGTGTCCCTCTCATTGACATTCGGCGTGTTTACCAAGAGACATGAAGATTTTGTTCGATAGTTTACAATTTTATTCTCTCAGTATGAGTGTCCACAATCTAGTTAAATTCTTGATTCATCCACTTGATCTGATAAGGACAAATAGACGACTTCTATAGGTTTCATCATGAAAAGATGTCATTGTTTGTCAGCCCTTACGGACTATCTAAACTGATGTGTATGATTCTGTCATTCCTTGTGTATCGGGCTTACGCAAGGTAAACAAGGATCACACGAGCCTAAGTGTGGACTGTCTATGAAGGCTGACATAATGACAACAAATGGTGGCAGACACTAGAGATGTCATGTCATTTATGAATATCAGGTCTAAAGGATAGTATCAAGACAAAGATAGCATGCAAGAGCTAGATGGGACCTTAGGGGAGATTTCTACTGGTTTATCTATATGAGCTGCGTCGGGCTTACGGCTTGGGTTCCTTTAGCTACAATGCCCCCATACGGACTCCAGTCAGAGAGTCTACCATTCTTTTACATACTCGAGAAAAACTGTACCCCATTTTGGACTTGGGAGCCGAGCCGCGTCTCTTTAAGCCCTATAGCTTTTCTTGATCAAGTAAAGACTAAAAGTGATAATACCTATCTTCGTCACCACATTACTCGAGTAGAATCATGGTGGCAATGTCATTCAATATTATCGAGGGTTTAGGGACCATGGTGCATATGGTGAGTGTGATGATATGCAATTATGCTGTTGTGAAGGTGAATAAACAAGTTATGTATAATAAGAAATAGTCTTTCATTCATACCCCTCGAATCAATACTCCCCAGTGGAGTCGCTAAAAACATGTGATCACTTGTTCGGGGAGGATCATGATCACGTTAGGATCTGTGAGCTTATAGCATCGGGGCACACAGGCTAATGGCGACTATCAACTAGATTTCCACTTGTTATTGTTTGTTAGAGGGTCTGCCTGAATAAGCCATATAGATTGGAGTCGCCACCCGACTTAAATCGGGAAGAAGTGAAAAATCACTTCCATAACCAGAGAATCCGGGTTCGGGGGCTAGGAGTTACTTATCATGTTTCTTATTATACATGTTGCTTATTTATTCACTACACCTAATTTTTGTTTTATGATACATTATTACCACATACAAGCATTGGTCAGTTTAAATCAGAAATAAAGCGCGGGATAATTGGATTGACAAGCATACATCACAAGATAGATAAATAAGCATCCAACAATCAAGCAAGTAATCATATAGGCAAGTAAGCACATAGCACACAAGCATGCAAGAGATAATCAAAGCAAACAAACAAATAAGCAAGATAAAAATGGGGCAAGGGATTAAGGTTTACAACCCGAGAAAAAGCCTATTATAATAAATACCTCCAAAAATAAAAATAAAAATAAACGGGGGAATTGGGATTAAGGATTACATTGCCTTGAAAAAATCTATTCTATTAATTACATTGAAATAATAAAAAGGAAATAAAAATCCTATTCTAATAAACCTACAAAACAAAGGTTAGTTTCTATACACATGCAAGCACACATCATATATAGGACAATTTAATATATTCCATTCATTCACAATTGGTATAATAAATAAAGGAATAATTAAACACATAAGCAAACAAGGATGCTAATGTATTGCATGATGCAAGGTTTTAGAAATTTGGGTGCTTTTGTGTGAAGTCATCACTTTTATTACGTAAAAAAGGGAATTTTTATGATGAAATAATATAAAGAAATTAAAGTGGAAAAGATGCAAATAAAATAATAAAAGTGATAAAGATATTATTCCCACCATAAAAATACTACCTTTATGATGAAAATATTAAATTTATCAAAGAAAGCAATAAAATGACAAGGATAATAAATATTCAATAAAAATAATAACAATGCAAGTGAAATAATAGAAGGGGTTATAAAAATATTATTTTCACCATAATGAGAACTTTATGATAAAAATAATAAATTCAATCAAAAGGAATAATAAAAATAATAAAATACAATTAATATAATTAAAAATAATAAAGTGCAGAATTAAAAATGTTAAAGTGGCAAGGATGTCATTTCCACCATAAAAATATCTACTTTATGATAAAAATGACAACTTTACCCCTAAAAGGCATAAAGGCAACAAAATTATAAAAATGCAATAAAAAAGATAGAAATACAGCAATAAATATATAAATAAATAAAAATGTAGAAATAAATGAATTAAAATGAT
>CATIWK010074540.1:0-11105 GCA_949634005.1 Mallotus japonicus
CGTAGCTAGTCTATTACTTGTTTGGATTCTTGTTTCCTTTCAATGAATTAATTTTCAGTCAATTTTATGAGTTGTGCTTTATGTCTTGTATTCAATTAAGGGCCCAATTGTTTGCATGTTTTTGGGTAAATTAGAGACAACAAAAGTTGCATGATTTATCAGCTCATAGACTTGTAACACTTAGGAACCTCGATCACGAAAGTAGACGAATCATTTGGAGAGTAATAAATTGCTAAGGAACTTAATGAACCCTAGTTAATTGACATGACCATAAAAATAGGCTGTAATTAACTTTGGTATTCTTATATGAACTCGAAAGAGACTCTAGGTAATTTGAGTGGTTTACCCTTAACTGAGTTAACAAATTGATCTGTGAAAGATCCTGTAATCCAAGTAATAGCTAGTGAAGCAAATCTAGGCTATAGATTTTTAATCATTGAATTTTAAATAGAATTATTTCAGATTTAAGTTTTCTTTTTTTTTTTGCTAGTTGATTTATTATTTCATTACAATTATTTAGTTTTTTTAGATTGTGGAAATATAATTAGGGCTGGTGCTTGGTATCAATCTCCTCATGGGAACAATACTCATACTCACTCTTTACTGCTTGTTGCGAACAGTGCACTTGCGGAATTTGCCTAACAGATATACATTCATATTCATACACACACTAAACCAAAGCAAATTCATTTAAAATTTTTGGAAATCTTTAAAAAGCTGTAGATTAACGTGCCCTCTTTTGAAGCAATGGTGCAGCTGCCTAAGTACGCCAAGTTCTTAAAGGACCTTATCATAAACAAGTGGCATTTGAATGATCATGAAATAGTACTTTTGTTAGAGACATGTAATTCGATCATTTCAGAAAAAATTCCACCCAAATTAAAGGATCCAGGGAGTTTTGCTATTCCATGCACTATTGGTACTAGTGAATTTCCTAGATGTTTGTGTGATTTAGGGGCAAGTATTAATTTAATGCCTCTTTATGTTTTCAGGAGCTTAGGATTGGGGGATATGAAGACCACGAGCATATCATTGTAACTTGCTTATCACTCTATAAAGAAGCCTCATGGAGTGATAGAGGGCGTCCTAGTAAAGGTAGACAAGTTTATTTTTCCTATTTATTTTGTTATTTTAGATTTTGAGGAAGATAAATCTTGTCCACTAATTTTAGGTAGACCTTTCTTGAACACGAGTAGGGCTATAATTGATGTGCATGAAAGTAAATTAACATTAAGGGTAGGAGATGAAAAGCTTAACTTTGTAATGTTTAAATTAATGAAATACCCTTTAGATGATGAATCACGCATGAAAATTTATGCCATTGATGAATGTTTTCAAGAAGTTAACTATGTTTCATATATGAGTAGGGGAGATGAGATACTAAGTGATGAGTTAGAGAGTAAGGAAAAGCATGAACCAGAATTCACCAAACTTGAGTTGTTGGTAAGAAGTGAAAACCCCACACCCCTTTCTATTAAAAAGCCACCAAAGTCAGAGCTTAAGCCACTACCCAACCATTTGAGATATGCATTCTTAAGGGAGGCCAATACACTACCTATTATTATCTCCAATAAACTAACCATTGAGAAAGAAAAGAGAGTTTGTGAGGTAGTAAAAGGTAGAATTCAAGCTCTAGGTTGGCAAATTTCTGACATAAAAGGAATAAGTCCCTATATTGTCATGCATAGGATTTATATGGAAGAGGAGCATAGGCCTACAACTGAGAGACAAAGAAAACTTAGCCCAAACATAAAGGAAGTAGTGAAGAAAGAAATTATGAAACTTTTAGATGCAGGTATCATTTATCCTATTTCTGATAGTGAGTGGGTAAGTCCAATTCAATGTGTGCCTAAAAAGAGTAGGATGGCAGTGATAGAAAATGAAGAGGGTGAGTTGATCTCAAAAAGGGTAGTTGATGGGTGGAGAGTGTGTATAGATTATAGAAAATTGAATAATGCCACTTGGAAAGACCACTTCCCCTTACCCTTTATTGATCAAATGTTAGAAAGGATTGCAAGACATTCTTTTTATTATTTTCTTGATGGATATTTTGGATATAACCAAATTTTTATTTTTCTTGAGGATCAAGATAAAATAACTTTTACATGTCCCTATGGCACCTTTGCTTACCGACGAATGCAATTTGGATTATGTAATGCTCTTGCAACTTTCCAAAGGTGTATGATGGCGATATTCTTTGATTTAATAGAGGATATTATAGAGGTATTCATGGACGATTTTTCTATTTTTTGTGATTCTTTTTATTTATGTCTAGTTAACCTTGACAGGGTGCTTAAGTGTTGTGAATAGACTAACCTTATGCTAAATTGGGAAAAATGCCACTTTATAGTGGATGAAGGGATAGTCTTAGGACACAAAATCTCTATCAAGTGAATTGAAGTAGACAGAGCCAAAACAGAAACAATTGAGAAGTTACCACCTCCTACAACTATAAAAGGAGTTCGAGGTTTTTTAGGGCATGTCGGTTTATACCGATGCTTCATTAAAGATTTTTCACTTATTCCTAAAGCTCTTACTAACTTATTGAATAAAGATGTGCCTTTTGTATGTAATGATACTTGTTTAAGTGCTTTTAACAGGTTGAAAAGAGGCACTAGTTTTAGCCCCCATCATTACACCTCCAGATTGGTCCTTACCATTTGAGATCATGTGTGATGCAAGTGACCATGCTGTTGGAGCAGTGTTGGGTCAGCGAAAGATAAGAATTTGCATGTCATCTATTATGCTTGTCGGACTTTGGCGGATGTGTAGTTAAACTACACAACCACAGAGAAGGAGATGTTGGTGGTAGTTTTTATTGTAGATAAGTTTCATGCTTATTTACTTGGCTCTAAGGTGATCATATACACGGACCATTCAGCTTTGCTGTACCTTTTAGCCAAGAAAGATGCCAAGCTGAGACTCATCAGATAGGTGTTGCTACTCCAAGAATTTGACTTGGAGATTTGAGATAAGAAGGGGTCAGAGAACGTTGTTGCATACCACTTGTCTAAATTAGAGAAAGAAGATGATCCTAGAAACCAACCCCTAATAGATGACAACTTTCCTGATGAATTTGTGTTAGCTTTAGAAAAAAATTTTCCACCTTGGTATGCTGACTTTGATAATTATTTGGCAGGAGGAGTGTTACCCGAGGACCTCTCATATTAAGAAAAGAAAATATTCCTGCATCAAGTTAGGAAATATTTATGGGAGGAGCCCTATATTTACAAAATTTATGGAGATGGACTGCTTAGAAGATGTATTCCAGAGGCTGAAGTGCATAGTATTCTCTTCCACTATCATGATTCAAGCTATAGAGGTCATTATGGTGCCACCAAAACAACATCCAAAGTCCTAGAATGTGGGTT
This sequence comes from Mallotus japonicus, assembly GCA_949634005.1. Classification (NCBI taxonomy): domain Eukaryota; kingdom Viridiplantae; phylum Streptophyta; class Magnoliopsida; order Malpighiales; family Euphorbiaceae; genus Mallotus; species Mallotus japonicus. Next base: position 3,372 of record CATIWK010074540.1, read on the forward strand.
CTTTTGGCCTACCTTATTCAAAGATGCCAAGGAGTATGTGAACCATTGTGATAGATGCCAACGCACAGGCAATATCTCCAAGAGACATGAAATGCCCTTGTCTCCAATCCAAGAAGTGGAGATTTTTTATGCATGGGGAATAGACTTCATGGGACCTTTTCCCTCATCTTGTAAGAATAGGTTTAATTTTAGTAGGTGTAGACTATGTCTCTAAATGGGCAAAAGCATTAGCCTTACCAATAAATGATGCTAAGGTGGTAATTCATTTTTTGAAGAAGTTTTTCAATAGATTTGGTGTTCCAAGGGCTGTAATCAGTTATGGGGGATCACAGTTTTGCAATAAACAGTTCGAAGCTTTGTTAAGAAAATATGGGGTGCACCATAAAGCAGCAACCCCATATCACCCTCAAAGAAATGGCCAAGTGGAAGTGACAAACCGAGAAATAAAGAAGATTCTTGAGAAAACAGTTGGCGCTTCAAGAAAGGATTGGTCCTTGAAGTTGGATGATGCATTGTGGGCATACTGAACTACTTTCAAGACACCTATAGGCATGTCACCTTACTGGTTGGTTTTTGGGAAGGCTTGTCACCTTCCTATGGAGTTTGAGCACCGAGTATATTGGGCAACAAAATTTTTGAATTTTGATATAAAGGTTAATCGTGAGAAGAGGCTTTTACAATTAAATGAGCTTGAGGAACTACAATTTCAAGCTTATGAAAATCCAAAATTATTTAAGGAGAGGACCAAAAAGTGGCATAATGCTCACATTTAAAGAAAACATTTTCGTGTTGGTGATTTTGTATTATTATTTAACTCTAGGTTGTGTTTGTTTCTAGGGAAACTCAAGTCTTGATGGAGTAGCCCTTTCAAGGTGGTTCAAGTGTTCAATCATGGAGCTCTAGAGTTAAAAAAATAAAAATGGAGAAACATTCAAAATTAATGGTCAGAGATGCAAAATCTATTGTGGAGGATTAGTGCCCATAGAGATGGGAGTCTCTCGCTATTCAATCACCACAGTAAAATAAAAAAGGGTCAAGCTAACGACCTTAACTTAGAATTACAATTTTTTTTAAGTTTCTTTAATTTTCTTTTACTTATTTTATTTATTTATTTATTTATTTTCTTTCTTTCATGCTTTTGAGAGTCATTATGTTTTGATTTTCCTTCTTTTAATTTTACTTTGATTCTTTTCTATGAGTTTAGTTGTTTTAGTATGGACTTTTATTTTAATTATTGCATTTTTTTTGCGTGTGTTTCATTACCTATTTGGTTGCCATTTTTGTGTTTGACAAATTTTTATTTTACCTCTTGCAAAGTTTTTGTGTGTTTCGTTAAATTTTTGTTTGCATTTTTGTGTTTGTTTTATTGACTTTGTGCTTCAAATAAGTTTTTCTATCACTTTGCATCATCCTTCATTCTTGAAATTCACATTACATAAACAGAATTTCGAAGAGTCTCCCATGCTTTCTTAGACGTGGGTGTCATTAGCAATTTTCTTAAAAATGTCATCATCCAAATCTTGATGAATGATGGTAAGTGCACATTGATCTTTCTTCCTTTCCTTCTCCAAAGCTTGCCTTTGGGTTTGATTCAGTGTTTCTTCATTTTGTGGTTCCTTAACACCTTTTTTAACTACATCCCACACTCCTTGAGAACCAAGGATGGCTTTCATTCTAATTGATCAATTTTCATAATTGGTCTTATTTAGTTATGGATATTGGAAGGAAAGAGATGTTTCTTTTGATGCCATTCTTCATTTTTATAGCTCTGATACCACTTTGTTAGAAGCGAGTGGGCACTTATTAAACTCGCACACATAAATAAGGAAGTAGGAAGAATAAGGAAAAGCTTAATGAATACACTTTTATAGCTCGATGTTTAAATCAATTCTTTTACAAGGTATTTATACTATAGTTATATACTAAAAATATATATAGCTTAAGATAGTTAATCAAATTTTCCTTCGTAAACTTTAAACAATAATAGTTATAAACAATATTAGTTATTTAAACTTAACACACTAAATATAGATATATTAGTTTCAAGTTTAATATCTAATAGGAAAGGGCTAGAATGGTGAGATTGAAGATCTATAGACTGACATTTATGTGATGAACGTAGAGGAGGCTTCCTTAGGGCGCAAGAGAGTTATAAAAAATGGTAGGTGGCCAACATGAGGAAGTGACAATGTCATATTTTTTCACCGAAAGGTTGCAAGTCGAAAGGTTGGCCCGGACGGAAAGATTTTACAGTGTTGGGGTGTATTCGAGCAGACATTCGCACTGGTGAAATCATCTATGTGACCCCAGATGGAATTGATATGATGACTCCAGCAGCCATCAATGAAACTAACATGGCAGTGGCAAGTATCCATCAGAAATCAAAGTTTAGCGACATTCGAGTAGAAGCACAGTATCGATATATTGAGATTTTTTATTCAACTGTACGGCCAGAATAATCCATAAAAATCACTCAAAATACCAGATCAAAGGCTGACCATTTCAACTCCTTTGTGATAGATGGTGGGAAGTGCATTGGTTACCATCGTTGCAAAACTAACCTTCTCAAGGTACCTAGTACACAATATCACTTTAAAAGAATCTGGTAGGAAAAAAAAATCTTTAAGATTGTTAGTTTTCCCTCAGAGTGGAGATGATATCCAGAGAAATTTCAACAAGTTCAACTCTCCACATTCAGACATAGGACTATTCAGGGTGTCGAGTGTGTTTCCAATATTTTCCAGAGATGGCTCCAAGCTTGCATTCGTTGACAATGAGTTCAAAGTTGTTTAGGTAGCCGATAGCAAAGGATTGCGCTCTGTATTTGAGGTATATAGATTTGCAACATACGATCAAAATATTTTTATATTTAGGCAATTAAAATGAGATTTAATTATAATGGAATTAGTTGATGATGAGTATTGAGTTTTGTTTGCATAGATGAAAGGTGCAGACAACATCTTCTCACTGGTTTGGAACCAAAATCCACAAAAGGATATACTTTATATATGCATCGGACCTAGTTTCAACTCTACAGAAAAAGTGCAAATTTGTGCCATCCCCAATATGTCTAGCGGTCAACGACAGCATCAACTGCTAACAAAAGGATTATCCAATAATGCCTTGCCATTCACCAATCCAAAGGGTAACTAGCTAATTGTTTCTTAATTTTGATGAATTCCTCTCCAAATTAAAATCAACAAGTCATTTAACTAATTATTATTATAATTTATTACCATTCCCTTTACTCATATAGTTTCTACCACTTTTTAATGGATTCAAAATTGTCATAGGGGCTAAGTTAGTTTTTCAATCTACAAGAGATCATGGAGGGGGATAAGAACTACAAGAATCTATACTATACATTTTAACCCAATCTTGTTTTGAACAGTGATTTTCCATTTTTCTCCTTATGCTTTTGGCTTTTCATTCCAGCAAAGGTCATCTCCAAAATGGCGTCGTTGAAACAATGTTAGCAATGGTTCTCCCTTTTTTTTTCTCTTTTATTCTTTCTATCCCTTTCGATGTTCTGTTGTCCCTCTTTTCCTTTTTTCTTCATGGTTCAACGTTGTCGGTGACCAACAATGGTTATGTTTCTCCTCTTTCTCCCTTTCCTTTCCCTTTTCTGCTCATCTTTCTCCTTTTTTTTTTTTTTTTGCCATTTGACTCAATTGGTTAACCCTAATGCACTTTAGCAGCTGCATATTCTATTCTTCACCACCATCGCCTCCCTTCTCTTTTTCCTTCTCCTTCCTTTGTTTTTTCAATGTTTGTCCACAAATCTCACTACAGATCCCCTTGATTCCATAGATTCTACTTAAGTGAAGAGTTCACTTGTGGAATGATTTCTTAATAATAATCAGTAAAGTGGTACAACAACATATAAGTATAGAATGGTATAACTAACCGATAAACATGAGCAAACAACACTAACTAAAATAAATTACAGTGATATCTTTGACATGCCCCCTCAAGCTGAAGGGGATTTAAAAAAGAGCTGAAGCTTGCTGCGAAAATAGTGAAACATCTGTTTGGACAGCGATTTGGTCATGAGATCGGCGAGTTGATCAATTGAGGAAGTATATAAGACCGAAACCTATTTGGAATTCACTTGCTGGTGAACATAATAGTAGTCAACTTTAACATGGCGAGTCCTAACATGAAATATAAGATTTGTGGAAAGAAAAACAACCCCAAGGTTATCACACCAAACATGCAGTGGTGAGACCAATCGAACATCCAATTCAGAAAGCAATGTTCACAACCATTTGAGTTCAACGCTGACATCAGCTACCTTTAAATTCGGATTCAGTCGAAGATTGAGCAACGGTGCGTTGTTTCCTTGAGTTCCATGCGATCAATTTGTTCCCCAAATAAATCAAATAACCGCCAATGGACTTTCGATCATCTGGGCAACTAGCTCAATCGGCATTTGAGAATGTTGTTAATGTATTGGAGGAGTTTTTGGTAAATAATAAATCCATATGAGCAGTACCCTAAAGATATCGAAGAACACGTTTCAATGCTTGAAGATGAATAGAAGTTGGTTTGTGCATGTACTGATATAGGCGACTCATAGTAAATGTGATATCCGGCCTAGTAATGGTACAATATTGTAAACTTCCACATGTTTTGCGATATTTCAAGGCATTATTTAGCGATAAGGGGCTGTCATCTTGTGTAAGTGGTTTTTCAGTACTCATTGGCGTTGGAGAAGATTTGCTACTGAGCATGTCGGTGCCTTTGAGAATGTCCAGAATATAAGATGTCTGAAAGAGAAGCAAACCTTTGAAACATTTATCAACTTGAATACCCAGAAAATAATTGAGACTGCCAAGATCACGAAGTAAGAATGTGGATGACAATTTTTGTGTTAATGAATCAACCGATTTTGAATGCCTAGTGATGATAACATCATCCATATAAACTAACAAAAAACATGTGAAATTGCTAGTCTAGTATATAAAAAGAGAACAGTTAGCATTCGAGCCATGAAATCCAAAATGAAAAAAATAATTGCTAAGTTTTTTAAACCAAGCTCTAGGTGCTTATTTAAGACCATAGAGTGATTTATGCAACTTATAGATATAATTGGGAAACCGGCAATCAACAAACCCTTGTGGCTGAACCATATAAACTGTTTCTTCTAATCCTCCATTTAGGAAAGCATTACTTACATCCAGTTGCCGAATTGGCCAAACTTTAGACATAACTACTGAAACAACTGTTCAAACTCTTATAGGCTCGATAATAGGACTAAATATTTCTCGATAATCTAGTCCATATTCTTGTGTATAACCTTGAGCCACCAATCGTGCCTTAAACCTTTCAATAGTACCATTGGAATGCCTTTTGATTTTATAGACCCATCGATTGCCAATAATATTTTTTTCAAGAAGAGCCGGTACTAGTATCCAAGTTTTGTTCCTTAAAAGTGCTTCCATTTCAAGTGACATGGTTGTTTGCCATTCAGGATGGTGTTGAGCTACAGTGAAGGAATTTGGTTCTGTGATGGATGAGTTAGAGGTGTCATGAAGGGATGTGAGATAGGCTATGGGTTTTCGATTTAAAGTGGAGGGGTGAAGGGTCATATAGTGAGTTCGTTGAGTTGTTGGTTGCGGTTGGGAAGGGTTATTAGGTGTAGATTGATTAGAGCATAAATCCATAATTAATTGTAATCCATCAGGATTAAAAATAGTTGGTAGTGTATTTATCTCTGAAGAAAAATGAGAGATTGATTTGGTTGGTGTGGATGAGAGGGAAGAGTTTGTAGGTGAGTGAACTTGGATAGAGTTTATTGTGGATAAGGATGGAGATGAAATAGAGTTGGAAGAAGGAGTAGTACCTGGTGATTGCAAGATCCGGTGTTCTATTGGCATTGGATAACTGAGTTGTAACTATGGTGAGTTTGACATGCTGACTGGCGAGTCATCCAAGTGTGAACTAGAACGAGAACTTTGAAAAAATGGGAAGACTTTTTCAGCAAAATGGACATGACGGGCTATGTATATTTTTCCAGTGGATTTGTCTAAGCACCTATATCCAAGATGTGAAGGTGAATACCCCAAAAAAACTACATTGGAGAGATCGATAAGAAAATTTATGTTTATTAAATGGGCGAAGAAGAGGATAAATGGCACATCCAAAAACTCTTAAAAAAGAATAATCAGGTACATTATGAAATAAAATTTAATATGGAATTTTGTTTTGAAGTGAAGAAGTGGGAAGTCAATTGATCAAAAAAATCACAGTTTCAAAAGAATATTCCCGGTATTTAAATAGAGCTCCACAGTGTCCTAACAATGTAAGACCAATGTCCACTATATGGCGTATTTTGTGCTGTTCCATTTTTTTCATGGGTATGTGGACAAGTCATTCGATGGAGAATACTAGTGTTTTGAAAATGTGTATTTAATGGATGGTATTCCCCACCCGAGTCAGAATTAAAGGCTTTAATCTTACTATCAATTTATTTTTCTACCATGATATTTGGAACTTCAATTTTTCATTTCATGGAAAAAAGCCATGTAAACAATAAATAATCGTTAATAAAAATGATAAAATATTTAAAGCCTGACGCTAAATGAAGAGGGACAGGACCCCCGACATCTGAATAAACAAGTTGCAATGGTTTAGTACTTCAATTTTTTTGTCAATGGTAGAGTAATTCTGTGAAGTTTGCTAATACAACATGCCTCACATTTATCACTCTTTGGTTTTATTTTTGAACAAGGTAAATGAAATGAATGCACTAACTGTCTAACAGTTTGAAAACTTGGATGACTGAGTCTTGCATGCCAATCTTCTAAGCTTGTACGGTATGCCATAGCTGGAGAAGAAGGTTGTTGTGGAATTGCACCATGAAGCTTGTAGAGTCCTAACTCAGTTGTCCCTTGAAGCCCGGTCTGTTTGTCACCTGATCTTTGACCTGGCAATGGTCATCATGAAACTCAAAAAAGCACTTATTATCTTTGCATAATTTTTTAACAGATAATAAAGGCTTGGTTATTGTAGGAACATGAAGCACATTATTCAATTTAAGGAACTTAGAACGACTAGGAAGAGTAGTGGTACCAACATTAGAAATTTGTAACCCTTGACCATTACCAACCATTAATCGAGCCTTACCCTTATAATCATCAAAGATTATGAGGGCTGAAAGATCTGGTGTAATATGATGCGTAGCACCAATATCTAGATACCATGAGGTCTGAGTTTCGGATAGTGAAGAAAATATGCTTGGAGCCAGTGAAGAGGACAGCCCAGTTAAGTAGGCCTGGCATCGGTTTGAAGAATCCAAAAATTTTAAAAATTGAACAGGTGACCAAGGTCGAGTTCAGGAGATGAGCGATGCATCAAACCTGCGACAACAATCCAGTGCGATGTGATTTGAGTAACAAAAAATCTGATAGGCAACTATGGAAAAACCCCAACATCCTCCTTGTTGATTTGGACGTCCACAAGCACTGGTGAATGATGGATGAGGAGTAGTGGGAGCCGAGTTGGATTGTCATTGTGCATCACCTCAAAATATTTTAAGGTTAATAAATAGCTTCGAAAACTCTGTGGTTCGATTGGCTTTATTGTTGGCCAACTTAGAAGAAATAGTCAAATTGGCTTTGGTATCCAAAACCAAATTGGCTTTGAGTTTTCACAAGTTGTTTTCAAGTTGGTTTTGACAACTATAGTATGTAGGAGTACTATAGAATATTCTAGAATATGGTAGAATAAGCT
>CATIWK010074581.1:0-18902 GCA_949634005.1 Mallotus japonicus
TATATATATATTGTCATAACATGAATTTTTATAAATTATAAAATTAAATTTCTGGGATTTGCAGTGTTAATAATTATTTTTTTATTTATTTAGGATTTTATTTTTATTTTGTAAAATTATATTATACTTTGTTATCATTCATAATTTTATTATTATTATTTATGTGGATTATTAAGTTTAATTATATTTTTATTGAATTAGTGTTTTGATTGATAAATATTGAGTATTACTGAGATTATTATTATGTGGATAATTTTATTAAATTTTTAATATTGTTAATTGTATATATATATATATATATTTGTGGTGGAGATTTAGTGGGGTTTGGTGGAATAAAAGATATTTTAATTTTAAATCATGTTGTATTTGTCCTTTTTTACTATTTTATAAAAAAAAATAATAATAATAATATTTTTTGCAAAAAACGGGCAGTAGCCCATTTCTCTTCTTTTCCCTTGTTATTATTTCTTCTTCTTCTTCTTACTGTAAAGACCGACGCCACCCACCACTTGAACCACCATCACCGCCGCCTCTCCTCACCGCTCTACCACCAGATCGCCACCAGACAGCCAGCTCTTCACTATTGTTGTCACCGTCTTCATCTCTCTCCCTCTTCTCTCAGTTTCTTCATTTTTGGCAGGATTTTCTTCTCTTCTCTGGCGACGATTCCGGCGTTCTCAGGCCGAGCTTGGTAGCTCTTTCTCTTCGTCTCGGAGTGGGCTTCGTTTTTCTTCAAAGCATTCGTCCGATCCGAGCCATTTTCATATTCGTTTTTAGGTAAATTAAATTTACCTATTTTTGTTATTTTAAGTTTAATTAGGTTGATTTATGATAATTTGAATTTAGATTATTGTTGTTGAGATTATAAGCTTTCCAAAAATGTATTTAGATTAAATTTCTGAAATTATTTTCAAAAATTCACTATTCTGAGCTCGGAGTTACTGTTCTGAGTACTGTTCCAAGTTCGGGAATATTTTATATTTTTAATAAATTCCTTGTTGTATGCTGAGCAAACTTCGTGAAGGAAGTTTATTAAAATAATGTGTAGAATTTTTATTATAAATTTTTGAATGTTTATGTGAAAAATGAATTTTTGGAAAATTAGTATAAATTAGTAATTTTTATATTTTAGTTGAGATTATTGTTAATTATTATGTTTTGGATAGTTTTTGAGAAATAAATAGTATTAAAATAATTTTTATGAATTATTTTCTATTTTTAGCTAATTATTAGTAATTTCCGGAAAAACAGATGAATAATAATTTTATTTATTGTTTTTAAGCTTAAATGAGAAATTTATTATTTTTATGATATTAATAAGTGATTTTAATAATTATTTACAATTTATGCTAATTTAACTTTATATTGACAATTTTTATGCTATTGATGGATTTATTAGTAAATATTATTTGTAAACTGGAATTTTATTATTTATTTGGAAAATAAATATCTTTAATATTTTCATAATATATTTTGGGTGATTTGAGAAAATTATTTATTTATTATATATTTTGCGATGTTGAATCTCGGTTGGGCACAAAGTACAATATGGGGCCCAACTCGAGTTGTTGAGTTGTGAAACTGTTAGAAGTGTCATTTTATGCAGAAATGACTCTAATTTTAGTAGAGGGATGTTCGTTTTACAAAGGAGACTCTACCGAATTTTTGATAGATTTTTCGTAAAATGTGACACCAATATCTGTTAAATTCCAAGTCTGTATAGTATTGTGTCTTAGATCGAGTCAATCTCATCATTCCATGTTTTTAATAATTTTTGAGAATTTTTATGGATTTATTTATTTTATCGTATTAGCATGTTTTAAATAAAATATTATTTATTTTAGAGAACTCCAGGATAAGAGCTGTAACACTTAGGCAGTAGAGGACGCGTCGCCCAACACGCTCAACCTGTGAGTTAATTTTATGGAATGTGTGTTGTGAAGATTGAAATTATATTTTTATGTGGTTAAAATAGCAAAGAAATTGATTATTTGAATTTACTTATGAATTTATTTAATAGAATCATATGCATGATTATTTCTTTTATTATTATGTTTAGTATTGAAAGAATGCTTTAAATAAAATTATTTTATTCTATCTTATTTATTGATTTAATTTATTTATCTATTTATTTATTTACGATTTAAATTGATTTGGAAAAATTGGTAGAATGTGCTACCTAGTGGGTGTCACTAGGACCACATGCGCACTAGTTGAATATCGAGAATATGAATATGTGTTTAGCTCGGTTGAGAGTGTTCTCTCGGGCATGGTAAATTGAGTAGCTCGGTTGATGCGTAGCTCTCGGGCGTGACATAAGTAAATATTGGAATAAGTGGTTGACAGCGGCTGGTAGCTCGGTGGAGCATAGCTCTCGGGAACCGGCAGTCGTATGGATTAAAGAGAGCCGAAAGACTATTAGAATTGAGGGTTTAGATGTTCTACCAAATTGTCCATTAAAAGAAATATTTTATATAATTTTGTACGAGAATCTTTGTATTAAAACTATGGTGAATTTTGGAAAAGCTTTTTATGAAAAGATATTTGAGTAAAGTAAATAATTTTAAATAATTATATTTATTTTACTCTATTTTATTTTAAAAAGGAATTTTAATAAATGTTTTAAAACCAGCATGCATTTTATAAAATTGATTCACTCAGTGAGGTCTGATCCCCCTCAACCCTTTTTTTTTAGGACCTCACTGACAGTCTAGTAGTGGCCGTCTGCGCCGGGTTTCTTCTTCATCGGCTGTTTTATGTACGTCTATTGAATGAATATTATGTTTTTAAATTCTAGATACTACAGTAGTTAATGATAGAATTTGTATTATTGATATTTTGGGATTCGTGTTGAGTTGAATTGTTGTTGTATTTGGAGATATTGTATTTATGGTATATGATTTTATTTGTTTATTGTTAATTTGGTTATTATTTTGAAAAAAATTTCTAAGGCTTACTATGGGTTTCAGTTGCATTTATGTATTTCTCATTCCCTAGTGTCGGTCACGTGCCCTTTTGGGTTCGGGTAGTGACATCATCAATCAACCAATCACTGAACTAATCTACAATTGAACATATATTTTCACCAATCATCAACTTCTAGCTTAGCAAAAGTCCTATTCTTATTGAGTTATTTTATTTACTATTTTCTAGAGCTTATAATAAACTTTATCAATACAAGAATTTCTCCTTTCATCATTTACAAAATTTTCTTTTTGCATAATTCAATTAAGACTATAAAAATACTATTGGAATCCAAACAAATTATGGTAAATTCATTTAGAAATTTATAATTGTCTGAAAAGAAGTCAAAATATAATTTGTGGAAATAATCTTCTGCCACAGTCGTGTATTCAACCCAGTTTTCCAAAAAATACACCAACAATCTTTTGGCACACTAGGTGGGACCCATTCCAATGAGATGATCAAAATAAGACTGGAGAAGAAATTTTATATGTTGGTAATCCAACCAATTAGCTTGTAAAAAAAAAGATAGTCTATTGAAATAAATTAATAGAGTGGGAGCCACAAGATTAAACCTGGACCAAGGCACCTATGTGCCCTTTAGCCCAAAGTTTGAAAATCACTAATACCATCGTTAGTGAAAACTATAATGATCAAACTATTTTTGCATAAGGAATTAAGCAAATGTAGAATTCAAAGTTATGGATGAATAGTTCTTTCCAAAGTCTATGCAACAAGTTAGTAATTCCCTCAATAATATTGTTTATAAAACTATATAAGAGATCATGAGTTCATTTGCTAAAATGAACGAATAACTTTCCAAGCAGGAAAGTCAGAATACTGTAGCAAGTGTGGTAATTCATCATCAAGAAAAATCTGGACATTCATTTGTTGCTAAACCAAATTCTAAAAGAGTCCAAATTCATGATGATGACAATAGGAAAAATATGACCTGGAATCTATGATTAGAAGGTTGTTCAACAAGGAAGAGGCCCAGGGGAAAATATTTCTAATGAGGAACAAGCAATTCCTCAAGGTCAAACAATAATTCCCTAAGGTCAAGTGTAGAATCTTAATGGCTAAGTACCAATTCCATAGGGCCAAGTATCAATTCCTCAAGGCCACACAAATTCCTTAAGGTTAAATACTTATTCCTCATGCCTATTTACTTTCTCCTCAACCTCACGGGTGGGAGTATACTTGAATGAACAAAAATTGGAGACAATACTTATAGAGGAAGATCTACTTTCCTCGGTGGCTTCAACTAATTTTATCAATATGGATGCAAGAATATTGTTGGATCTAAAAAGGAAATTTAAAGAGAAAGAGGAGGTGGTTCAACCTTCCAAAATGATTTCAAACAAGTTCAGAAGTTATTAGAGGCCAGTTCCTCACAGGAAATTTTTAGTACCAGACAAAAGGCCATATGTTCATAATTCTTTAAAAAAAACCAAAAATATAGGCCAAGGAGGCAGAAAAGGCCTGCACCAAAATTCAATGGTAAACAACCTAGATTGGTGATACCATAACCTATTCCATCAAACAAACAGTGGCGTAAGGTGGTGCATAAGAAGTTTTATTAGTCTTTAACTTGAATAAAGAAAAAATGGTTATAAAGAGATAGAGCAGTTGAAAGGAGGTAAAAGGAATATGAGGTCCAACTTAATGTTAAGTCTAAGATCAGGCCTAAAGTTACAGAAGATTTAATATCAAACAAAAAGGGATATAAGGAAGATATCATTTAGCAAACTTAGGGGGCAACAACCTTAAGTGGCATGGAGAATGACTTTAGTTGCATAATAATTTAGGCCACTAGACATGATCAATCTAAAATGATAGTTCTTAAAAAGCAATTTGTGGAGATGACAAAGCACATAAAGCCTTTATACATTAAGGCTCATCATAATGAAGAGGTAACTAATGCAATATTAGTTTTACCAATTGAAATTACTATTGATAGGAAAAAGTCCTTTAATATCTTCTCTATATTGGATGTAACTGCAAAACTGAATTTAAGGAGGGATTGTTATGCATTAGAGTTAAAAAAAAAAATATTTCCCACTATATGGAAAAAATAAAAATAAATAAATAAAATAAGTTATTGGCCTAAGGCCAAGAATTTGCCACTTAGTGGCAATATTTTTACTTTTTTAGGATTTAAAAATTAGCTTAGTAGCGATTGTCTTAAATGAATAAAGTTTAAATTTTGTAAGTTTTGGTGTGTTTCTTTGGTGTGTGAATAAGTGCTGTGAACGGTGATATATTAATGAAATTTCAGCAGCATAACAGTTGAAAATCAAACTTTTTGTTTCATGGGTAATGCATGGTTGTGATGCATATATGGTGTGGTGAGTTTGTGATGATCCTAGCTAAAGGGTTAAATATTTTTGATGCAGAAAATTAAATGTTATAGCTAATGGAAAAGTGACAACTAAATGCAAAGCAAATCTTCAAGAAGAAATATGCAATTTAAAGCAATGTAATATCATTTTTAAAGAGAATAAAAGGTCAAAATTGTGCTAGCAAGATGATGTTATAATGCAAAATAGGCATATACCAAAATGGCTTGCTTGGAGATGATTTAGCTTAGGAATAAAGTTCAATATATCAATTAAGCCATTAAGAATCAAAATTGACTTATCTATATTGCTAGCAAATTCATAAAGTGCCAAGAACATTAAAATGAATGTTATGGGCCATACATTAAACAGAGCAAGTTTTTGAGGTATAATTCCTAAAACAATAATGGGGAAGTGAGTTTGGATTTAGCTAAATCAAGCACAGTAATCATATTGCTCATATTTGGCTTGAAAACCTGGGGAAATCAAAGCGCAATAGGGATGAGATGCACATATTGGCTATTAAAAGAGTTGTGAATTATGCATGAGGAGAAAATAATGTGTGAAACATAATGCTTGCTAAATATGTCATCCTTATGAAATTTCTTTCAAGAATTTGACAAAATAATTAGGCATGTGACCTAGAAGTGGTTAATGAATCCAGGTTGACTACTAAAAGAGTTATGAATTATGCATGAAGAGAAAACAATGTGTGAAACATAATGCTTGCCAAATATGTCATGCATTCTTATGAAATTTCTTTAAAGAATTTGACAAAATAATTAGGTGTGTGACCTAGAAGTGGTTAATGAATCAAGAAAATGCAAAAATGAGTAAATTTGGCAGCATTTATAAGGATTTTTATGAAATTCCTCAAACAAACATAATGCATGAAATGTCGCAAATTATTGGCTAATAGTACAAAATTGTTGAATTTTGCCTAAATAATAGAAATGGTAAGAAACAGAATAAACATCTTTAAGTAAATCATGTAGCAATAATTATCGCTTATTTTTAAAAGGATGTTGAAAGGGAAATAAGCAATTGAGGACACTTTGATGAAAGGTTCAAGAACCATCTTTTTTGAAGCCTTAAACTATTTGCTACCGTTCCATAAATGAAATTTAAGTGACATGCTAAAGTTCCTTAGAGAATTCATAAATGAAATTAGCAAAAATATTTTTTCACTTTGATTTGAGATTGCCAAAATAAATAAAATCCACAAGTACAATTTAGTGTACTAATTTGGCAAACATGTTTGAATTCTTGGAGAGTCACAAACATGGAAGGTTTTCTAGAGATGATAAGTAACTTGTTGGTGAAATTTGATCTATTAACCTAAAAATTAAAGTAAAATTCAGTTCATTGATGCTTTATTCAAAAGAGATGCCAAAATTTCAAAGTCAATGAGCTAGACACTACATAAGGCATGCTAGGTCAATTTTTGTGGAAATTATCTAAACACAAAAGCCACCTTCCGAGAATCACAATTTGAAAGTTACAAGTGAATTTCAAATAGTGATTTTTGGAAGTTTTGTGTTCTAATTATTATTTTTTCTAATAAAAAAAATATATTTTTCATTAGTCTCATATTGACCTAAAAGGTTTTAATTTTAGGAAATTTATATTAACCTAAATAGAAATTTCTAATAATAATAATAATAATAACAACGACATTTTATTATCACTCACATAGTCATTATTTTTAGCCTAAATTCATATATATGAATATAGAATCACATTGGTAAAAGTATAGTATTAATGTGGGGCCTTTGGCTAATCATTTATTTAATTTATGTAGGATAAAAGTTTTTAGAATATTTTATTTAAAAAATAAATTAGTGCAAATTGACAAATTTTTAACAAATTAATCTTTATATTTAAATTTGGATTGACACAGTTCCAAAAAAATTGTCTTTAATATTTTTAATATTTTTTATTTCATACTTTTTATTTGTTTATATTTTGTTATTTCATACTTTTTAGAATGGATCTGTCATAATAAAAAAAAGAATCTGATTTATTTTTCACGAACAAAATATTATAAAAAAAACTTAAAATCCTATATTTACACATTTTATTTTTTAATTTACTATAGTATTATTATTTAATTTTATAAATAGTAGACTAAAGCTTTATTATTATTTTGCAAATAAGTGATTTTAGATTTAATTTTTCACATAAAACTTGTAAATAAAGCATGATTCCTAATCTTTTAATAAGAAATATAATTTTAGTTTATACAAATTAGCATTTCCTATTGGTGCCTTTATTATAAGTTTAGTTTAGCATATTTTAGTTTATTTTACTTCTGTCATAGATGAGATTGTTCGCCATAAAATTATATTACATTATTAATTGATTGCTAGAAAAATAAAGTGATTTAAAAAATTCTTTTATGCCATTTTTTGTTGTGAAATTAAATAAATTTTTTTTAGTATTGTTAATTTTTTGGATATATTAAATTAATAAATTACAAATTCACCATTATTAGTGGACAATAAATTATTGCCTACATATATATTGCTTTTCCAATTCTATTTTTTTTTATAAGTAACAAAATTAATGTTAGTTTGATATAATTTTTTGAAAATAGCTTCTTTATTTCAGTTTTATGAAATAGTTAAAGAAAAAGATGAAACTTTTTAACCATTTAAACTATAATTTTTAAAAATATATTTTTTAAAACTTTTAAAGAGAGAATGTAAAAATTGAACACTTAACCAATTAATATTTTAAAAATGATTGTAACACTGACCTACTCAATAATGTTCTGCCAATATATATATATATATATATATATATATATAGAAATGGAGGAGAGAAGGTTAGAGTCGAACTCTTACCTTGTATAATGTTTAAAATGGAATAATACCACTAAACTACTCAATTTCTAGAAAAAAAAAGGCATAAATTAGTTAGTTAAGTTTAATCTTTGCAAAAGGATTAATATTCTGTTTTTTCCCTAAAAATCTTCATGTCTAATTAAATAAATTCAACTTTCTAATGTTAATCTGCACGAGGCCTTTCCTATTCAACACAACAGATTTTCAAAGCCTATTTATGTGAGAAACTTATATTTTAGTAAATAAATTGAGAAAATTGAAAAAAAAAATTATTTACTTTGTAAATTAAAATGGATACAATTTAGATCATTTATGAAATAAAAATATTTTAAAATTTTAAAAATTATATGCTTTTACAATTAAATTTTAAAAATTTAATAATTAATAATTACATTTAATAAATTGTTAAAACTTAATCATTAGTTTTCTCTTATTAAATCTAATGAACTCATAGACGTGTCACAAAATATGTCCATATAGACAATCACATAGTAAGAATACAATGCCATATTGGATTGTCATGTCATAATATGAGATACTAGTCACCACGTGGAATTTTCGCTAACAAAAAATTAGCTAGTACTTGAGTCCAAAATATAATTTTTTGAATTTATTTATATTGAAGTCTAATTGAGCCCACAAGTCCATGATTAAGCAGGAAACCCAACTCATAAAAACATTTTGGGAAAGAAGGAAGAAGACATTTGAATATTCTGAAACATGTTGAGTAGATGGTTGGTGCACTAGGAATTAAGGAGCTGGAGAAGCAGCCTGCAAGTAAGACGGTGTATAAGAGCAAAGAAGAAGAATGAGTCAAGATATCATCAATCAACCAATCATTGAACCAATCTACAATTGAACACCTATTTTCATCAATCATCAATTTCCAGCTTAGGAAAAGTCCTAATTTCAATGAGTTATTTTATTTACTGTTTTCTAGAGCTTATAATAAACTTTATCAATATAAGAATTTTCCCTTTCATCATTTACAAAATTTTCTTTTTTGCATAATTCAATTAAGACTATAAAAATACTGTTAGAATCCAAACAAATTATGGTGAAGACATTTAAAAATTTACAATTGTCTGAAAAGAAGTCAAGTTTCAATTTGTGGAAATAATCCTTAGGCACACTCGCGTATTGAACCCAGTTTGCCAAAAAATACACCAATAATCTTTTGGCAAGTTAGGTGGGACCCATTCCAACGAGATGATAAGATTAAGAATGAGGAAGAAAATTTATAGGTTGGTAATCCAACTTATTAGCCTGTAAAAAAAAAGAGATCTAGTAAAATAAATTAATAGAGTCAGAGCCTCAATATCAAACCTGGACCGAGGCACCTATGTGCTCTTCAGCCCAAAGTTTGAAAATCACTAATACCATTGCTAGAGAAAGCTACAATGATCATACTATTTTTGTAGAAGGAATTAAGCAAATGTAGAATTCAATGTTATAGAAGAACAATTCTTTCCAAAGTCTAAGCAGCAAGTTAGTAGTTCCCTCAATAAAAAGAGTTGTGAATTATGCGTGAGGAGAAAACAATGTGTGAAATATAATGCTTGCCAAATAAGTCATTCTTGTGAAATTTCTTTGAAGAATTTGACAAAATAATTAGGTGTGTGACCTAGAAGTGTTTAAAGAATCAAGAAAATGCAAAAATGAGTAAAAGTGGCAGCATTTATAAGGATTTTCGTGAAATTCTTCAAACAAACATAATGCATGAAATGTCGGAAATTATTGGCTAATAGTACAAACTTGTGGAATTTTGCCTAAACAATAGAAATGGTAAGAAACAGAATAAACACCTTCAAGCAAATCATGTAGCAATAATTATCACTTATTTTTAAAAGGATGTTGAAAGGGAAGTAAGAAATTGAGGACACTTTGACAAAAGGTTCATAAGCCATCATTTTTTGAAGCCTTAAACTATTTGCTATCATTCCATAAATGAAATTTAAAGTGATATGCTAAAGTTCATTAGAGAATTCATCAAGGAAATTAGCAAAAAAAAATTTTTTTCACTTTGATTTGAGATTGCTCAAATAAACAAAATCCACAAGTGCAATTTAGTGTACTAATTTGGCAAACATGTTTGAATTCTTGGAGAGTCACAAATATGGAAGGTTTCTAGAGTTGGCAAGCATCTTGTTGGTGAAATTTGATCCGTTTACCTAAAAATTAAAGTAAATTTCAATTCATTGTTGCTTTATTCAAAAGAGACGCCAAAATTTGAAAGTCAATGAGATAGATACTATATAAGGCATGCTAGGTCAATGTTTGTGGAAATTATCTAAACCAAAAAGCCACCATCCAAGAATCACAATTTGAAAGTTACAAGTGAATTCAGATAGTTATTATATTTTCAAAGAAAAAAAATATATTTTTTTTCTTTAGTCTCATAATGACCTAAAAGGTTTGAATTTTTATTAAATTTTAGGAATTTTATATTAACCTAAATAGAAATTTCTGATAATAATAATAATAGTAATAACAACAACATTGTATTATCACTCACATATTTATTATTTTTGAGCCTAAATTCATATATATGAATATAGAATCACATTGGTAAAAAGTATAGTATTAATGTGGGGCCTTTGGCTAATCATTTATTCAATTTATGTCGGATAAAAGTTTTTAGAATATTTTATTCAATAAACAAATTAGTGCAAATTGGCAATTTTTTGACACATTAATCTTTATATTTAAATTTGGATTGACATAGTTCAAAAGAAATTGTCTTTAATATTTTTTATATTTTCTATTTCATACTCTTTATTTTTTTATATTTTGTTATTTCATACTTTTTAGAATGGATATGTCATAATAAAAAAAGAATCTGATTTATTTTTCACGAACAAAATATTATAAAAAATCTTAAAATCCTATATTTGTACATTTAATTTTTTAATTTACTATAGTAGTATTATTTAATTTTATAAATATTAGACTAAAGTTGTATTATTGCTATGCAATTTAGTGATTTTAGATTTAATTTATCACATAAAACTTGTAAATAAAGCATGATTCCTAATCTTTTAATAAGAAATATAATTTTAGTTTATACAAATTAGCATTTCTTATTGATGCCTTTATCATAAGTTTAGTTTAGTATAATTTAGTTTATTTTACTTATATCATAGATGAGATTGTTAGCCATAAAATTATATTACATTATTTTTTGATTGCTAGAAAAATTAAGTGATTTAAAAAATTATTTTATGCTATTTTTTCTTGTGAAATTGAATAAATTTTTTTTTAGTATTGTTAATTTTTTAGATATAATAAATTAATAAATTACAAATTCACCATTATCAGTGGACCATAAATTATTGCCAACATATATACTTTTTTTTTTGTTCTATTTTTTTTCATAAGTAACACAATTAATGTTAGTTTGATATAATTTTTTAAAAATAGCTTCTTTATTTCAGTTTTATGAAATAGTTCAAGAATGAGACGAAACTTTTTAACCTTCTAAACTATAATTTTAAATAAACATATTTTTTTAAACTTTTAAAGAGAGAATGTAAAAATTGGGAAATTCTATAGTTACTTTGATTTATAATTACTTTTATTTTACTCTGTTTTAATTATCATTGGATGAAAGTGTATTTTATCATCCAATGGTGATTATTAACAAAGTATGATTAACTTTGTAAAAACCAAAGTAACCATAAAATGCACAATAAAAATTGAACATTTAACCTTTTAATATTTTAATAATGATTGTACCACTGATCTACCCAACAATGTTATGCCTTGTGTATATATATATATTTTTGAAATGGAGGAGAGGAGGTTAGAGATATATATTCGACTTTAACCTCCTCTCCTCCATTTCAATATATATATATATATATATATAGATAACTCTAACCTCCTCTCCCCATTTCCCTCCCCTCCATTTCATATATAAATATAGATATATTGAAAAAGGAGGAGAGGAGGTTAGAGTTGAACTCTTACCTTGTATAATGTTTTAAATGGAATAATACCACTAAACTACTCAATTTTTGAAAAAAAAAAACTTAAATTAATTAGGTAAGTTTAATCTTTGCAAAAGGATTAATATTTTATTTTTTCCCCAACAATCTTCGTTTCTAATTAAATAAATTCAACTTTATCATATTGATTTACACGAGGCCTGTCCTATTCAACAGAACATATTTTCAAAGCCTATTTATGTGAGAATTTTATATTTTAGTAAATAAATTTAGAAAATTGAAAAAAATAATTATTTACTTTATAAATTAAAATATAATTTAGATCATATATGAAATAACAATATTTTAAAATTTTTAAAATTATATGCTTTTTACAATTAAATTTTAAAAATTTAATCATTAATAATTAAATTTAATAAATTATCAAAAATTAATCCTTAGTTTTATCTTATTAAATCTAATGAACTCATAGACGTGTCACAAAATATGTCCATATAGACAATCACATCGTAAGAATACAATGCCATATTGGATTGTCATGTCATAATATGAGATACTACTTTACACATGGAATTTTCGCTAACAAAAAATTAGATAGTACTTGATTCCAAAATATAATTTTTTGAATTTAATTATATTGAAGTCTAATTAAGCCCACAAG
Organism: Mallotus japonicus; assembly: GCA_949634005.1. Lineage (NCBI taxonomy): Eukaryota > Viridiplantae > Streptophyta > Magnoliopsida > Malpighiales > Euphorbiaceae > Mallotus > Mallotus japonicus. The sequence goes on from CATIWK010074581.1 coordinate 12,758, forward strand.
TCTATGATTAAGCAAGAAACCTAACTCATAAAAAAATTTTAGGAAAGAAGGAAGAAGACACTTGAATATTTTGAAACATGTTGAGCAGCTAGTTGGTTCACTAGGAATTAAGGAGCTGGAGAAACAACCTGCAAGTAAGACAATGTATAAGAGCAAAGAAGAAGCACAAGTCAAGATATCATCAATCAACCAATCACTGAACCAATCTACAATTAAACACCTATTTTCACCAATCATTAACTTTCAGTTTAGCAAAAGTCCTATTCTCATTGAGTTATTTTATTTACTGTTTTCTAGAGCTTATAATAAACTTTATCATTACAAGAATTTCCCCTCTCATCATTTACAAAATTTTCTTTTTATATAATTCAATTAAGACTATAAAAATACTGTTGGAATCTAAAAAAATCATGGTAAAGGCATTTAGAAATTTACAATTGTCTAAAAAGAAGTCAAGTTTCAATTTATGGAAATAATCCTCTAGCACACTCGTGTATTGAATCGAGTTTGCCAACAAATACAACAACAATCTTTTGGCACATTAGGTGAGAGCCGTTCCAACAAGAAGATCATATTAATAATGGAGAAGAAATTTTATAGGTTTGTAATCCAACCAATTAGCTCATAAAAAAAAGCGATCTATTAAAATAAATTAATAGAGTCAGAGCCTCAAGGTCAAACTTGGACCGAGGCACCTCTATGCTCTTCAGCCCAAAGTTTGAAAATCACTAATGCCATCGCTAGTGAAAACTATAATGATCAGACTATTTTTGCAGAAGGAATTAAGCAAAATGTAGGCTTCAATGTTGTAGATGAACAGTTCTTTCCAAAGTCTATGCAACAAGTTAGTAATTCCCTCAATAATATTGTTCATAAAACTATATAAGAGATCATGAGTTCATTTACTAAAATGAACAAATAACTTTCCAAGCAAGAAAATCATAATACTGCAACAAGTGTGGTAATTCATTATCAAGAGAAATATGGACATTCATCTGTTATGAAACCAAATTCTAAAAGAGTCCAAATTCATGATATTGACAATAGGAAAAATATGACCTGTAATCTATGACTAGGAGATTCTTCAATAAGGAAGAGGCCAGGGAGAAAATATTTCTAATGAGGAACAAGCAATTCCTCAAGGTCAAACAATAATTCTCTAAGGCCAAGTGTAGAATCTTGATGACCAAGTACCAATTCCATAAGGCCAAACATCAATTCCCCAATGCTACATTCAAATTCCTTAAGGTTAAGTATATGTTCCTCATGCTTATTTACTTTCTTTTCAACCTCAAGTGTGGGAATATACTTTAATAAAAAAAAATGGAGATAATACTTATAGAGGAAGATATACTTTTCTCAGTGGCTTCAACTAATTTTATCAAAATGGATGCAAGAATATTATTGGATCTAAAAGGAAAATTAGAGAGAAAGAGGAGGTGGTTTAGCCTTCCAAAATGAATTCAAACAAGTTCAGAAGTAATTAGAGTCCAGTTCCTTACAGGAAAATTTTAGCACCAAACAAAAGGCCAGCTGCTTTAAATTCTTTCAAAAATAACCACAAATATAGGCCAAGGAAGGAAAAAAGGCCTCCACCAAAATGTAATGGTAAACAACCTAGATTGGTGGCTCCATAACGTATTTCATCAAACAAACAATGGTGTAAGGTGGTGCAAAAGACGTTTTGTGAGTGTTTAACTCGAACAGAGAAAAGAAGGATACAAAGATATAGAGCAGTTAAAATGAGGTAAAAGGAACATGAGGTCCAACTTGATGTTAAATCCAAGATCAGGCCTAAAGTTATAGAAGATTTAGTTTCAAACAAAATGGAGTTTGAGAAAGATATCATTCAGTACACTTAAGGGGCAACAACCTTAAATGGCATGGAGAATGACTTTAATGGCATAACAATACAAGCCACAAGACATGATCAATCTAAAATGATAGTTTTTAAAAAGCCATTTGTGTAGATGACAAAGCACATAAAGCCTTTATACATTAAGGCTCATTATTATGAAGGGGTAACTAATGCAATATTGGTTTTGCCAATTAAAATTACTGTTGATAGCAAAAAGTCCCTTAATGACTTCTCTATGTTGGATGTAACTGCAACACTGAATTTAAAAAGTGATTGTTATGCATTGGAGTTAAAAAAAATATTTTTCATTATATGGAAAAAATAAAAGCTAAATAAATAAAATAAGTTACTGTCCTAAGGCTAAGAATTTGCCACTTAGTGGCAATATTTTACTTTTTCGAGTTTTAAAAATTACCCATTATCTTAAATGAATAAAGTTTAAATTTTATAAGTTTTGGTGTGTTTCTTTGGTGTGTGAATAACTGTTGTGAACATGATGTGTTGATGAAATTTCCGCAGCATAACGATTGAAAATTAAATTTTTTGTTTCATGGGTAATGCATGGTTGTGGGGCATATGTGGTGTGGTGAGTTTGTGATGATCCTAGCTAAAGGGTTAAATATTTTTGCTATAGAAAATTAAATGTTATGGCTAATGAAAAAGTGACAACTAAATGCAAAGAAAATTTTTAAGAAGAAAGGTACAATTTAAAGTAATGTAATATCATTTTTAAAGAGGATAAAATGTCAAAATTGTGCTAGCAAGATGAAGTTATAATGCAAATAAGCATATTCTAAAATGGCTTGCTTCGAGAAGATTTAGCTTGGGAATAAAGTTCTATGTATCAATTAAGCCATTAAGAGTCAAAATTATCTTATCTATATTGCTAGCAAGTTCATAAAGTGCCAAGAATACTAAAATGAATGTCATGGGCCATGCATTAAACAGAGTAAGTTTTTGAGGAATGATTCCTAAAACAATAATGGGGAAGTGAGTTTGAATTTAGCTGAATCAAGCACAATAATCATATTGTTCATATTTGGCTTGAAATCATGGGGAAATCAAAGTAAAATAGGGATGAGATGCACATGTTGACTACTAAAAGAGTTGTGAATTATGCGTGAGGAGAAAACAATGTGTGAAACATAATGCTTGCCAAATATGTCATCCTTATAAAATATCTTTGAAGAATTTGACAAAATAATTCAGCATATGACCTAGAAGTGGTTAATGAATCAAGAAAATGCAAAAATGAGTAAAAGTGGCAGCATTTATAAGGATTTTCGTGACATTCCTCAAACAAACATAATGCATGAAATGTCGCAAATTATTGACTAATAGTACAAAATTTTCGAATTTTGCCTAAACAATAGAAATGGTAAGAAACAGAATAAACATCTTCAAGCAAATTATGTAGCAATAATTATCACTTATTTTTAAAAGGATGTTGAAAGGGAAATTAGCAATTAAGGACACTTTGACAAAAGGTTCATGAACCATCATTTTTTGAAGCCTTAAACTATTTTTTATCATTCCATAAATGAAATTTAAGTGATATGCTAAAGTTCCTTAGAGAATTCATCAAGGAAATTAGCAAAAATATTTTTTCTCTTTGATTTGAGATTGCCAAAATTAAAAAAATCCACAAGTGCAATTTAGTGTACTAATTTGGCAAACATGTTTGAATTCTTAGAGAGTGACAAATATGGAAGGTTTCTAGAGATGACAAGTAACTTGTTGGAGAAATTTGATCAATTTACCTAAAAATTAAAGCAAAATTCATTTCATTGATGCTTTATTCAAAAGAGACCCCAAAATTTGAAAGTCAATGAGCTAGATACTATGTAAGGCATGCTAGGTCAATTTTTGTGGAAATTATCTAAACCTAAAAGCCACCATCCAAGAATCATAATTTGAAAGTTACAAGTGAATTAAAATAGTAATTTTTGCACTTTTTTGTTTTAATTATTATTTTTCAAATAAAAAAAATATATATTTTTCATTAGTCTCATAATGACCTAAAAGTTTTTAATTTTTTTTTAAAATTTTAGGAAATTTATATTAACCTAAATAGAAATTTCTACTAATAATAATATTAATAACAACAACAACAACAACATTGTATTATCAGTCACATATTTATTATTTTTTTAACCTAAATTCGTATATATGAATATAGAATCACATTGGTAAAAGAATAATATTAATGTGGGGCCTTCGGCTAACCATTTATTTAATTTATATCGGATAAAAGTTTTCAGAATATTTTATTCAATAAATAAATTAGTGCAAATTGACAATTTTTTTAAAAAATTAATCTTTATATTTTAATTTGGATTGACACTGTTCAAAACAAATTGTCTTTAATATTTTTTACATTTTCTATTTCATATTTTTTCTTTGTTTATATTTTGTTATTTCATACTTTTTAGATTGGAACGGTTGTAATAAAAAATAATCTGATTTATTTTTTTACGAACAAAATATTATATAAAAAAAATTGAAATCCTATATTTGCACATTTTATTTTTTAGTTTACCATAGTATTATTATTTAATTTTATAAATATTAGACTAAAGTTGTATTATTATTATGCAATTCAGTGATTTTGGATTTAATTTTTCACATAAAACTTGTAAATAAAGCATGATTCCTAATCTTTTAATAAGAAATATAATTTTAGTTTATACAAATTAGCATTTCTTATTGATGCCTTTATCATAAGTTTAGTTTAGTATATTTTAGTTTATTTTACTTCTATCATAGATGAGATTGTTCGCCATAAAATTATATCACATTATTTTTCGATTGCTAGAAAAATTAAGCAATTTAAAAAATTATTTTATGCTATTTTTTCTTGAGAATTTAAATAAATTTTTTTTAGTATTGGTAATTTTTTTGACATAATAAATTAATAAATTATAAATTCACCATTATCAATGGACCATAAATTATTGCCAACATATATACTTTTTTTCCAATTTTTTTTTTATAAGTAACACAATTAATGTTAGTTTGATATAATTTTTTTAAAAATAGCTTCTTTATTTCAGTTTTATGAAATAGTTAGAGAAAAAGATAAAATTTTTTAACCTTTTAAACTATAATTTTAAATAAATATATTTTTTAAAACTTTTAAAGAGAGAATGTAAAAATTGGAAAATTCTATGGTTACTTTGATTTATAATTACTTTTATTTTACCCCGTTTTAATCATTATTGGATGAGAATGTATTTTATCATCCAATGGTGATTATTAACAAAGTATAATTAACTTTGTAAAAATTAAAGTAACCATAAAATGTACCGTAAAAATTGAACATTTAACCTATTAATATTTTAAAAATGATTGTACCATTGACCCAATCAAATTTTTTTTTTTTTATATATGGAGGAGAGGAGGTTAGAGTCAAACTCTTACCTTGTATAATGTTTCCAATGGAATAATGCCACTAAACTACTCAATTTTCTGAAAAAAGCATAAATTAATTAGGTAAGTTTAATCTTTGCAAAAGGATTAATATTCTATTTTTTCCCTAATAATCTTTGTTTATAATTAAATAAATTCAATTTTATCATGTTGATCTGCACGAGGCCTGTCCTATTCAACACAACAGATTTTCAAAGCCTATTTATGTGAGGAACTTATATTTTAGTAAATAAATTTAGAAAATTGAAAAAAAATTATTTACTTTATAAATTAAAATGGATAAAATTTAGATTTTTATGAAATAACAATATTTTAAAAATTTAAAATTATATGCTTTTTACAATTAAATTTTAAAAATTTAATCATTAATAATTAAATTTAATAAATTATTAACTATTAATCATTTGTTTTATCTTGTTAAATCTAATGACCTCATAGACGTGTCACAAAATATGTCCATATAGATAATCACATTGTAATTGAAAGAGCCCTAGAGGGAGAGAGAGAGAGAGAGAGAGAGAGGGGGTGAATAGGGCAAAAGAGTGAATAACAAAATTAAATCGATTTAAACAAGAATTAAAAGGAATGTTAAGAAGGAAGAATGATGAACACAAAGATTTAAGGAGTTCGGATTCTCAACAATCGTACGTCTCCACCTAACTTATCCCCCTTATCCCCAAGTTAGGATTTTCAATCACCCACAATTTTATTCACAAGATTGATGATTACACAAGAGTTTAAGGCTCACTCTTACAACCTTACAAACAAGAGTTTCAAGGCTCACTCTTAAACCAAACAAACAAGAGTTTCTAGGCTCACTCTTAAACCAAATCCCAAGTGTTTTAATGGCTAAACACT
>CATIWK010074583.1:0-20425 GCA_949634005.1 Mallotus japonicus
CAACAGTCAAAGAACAAATGATTCAGAGTCTCCTCATTAGAATCACAAAAGCAACAAAAAGCATCATTAACCAATCTCCACTTTAAAAGCCTATTCTTAGTGGCAAGTCGCTTCTTCATAGCAAGCCAACAGATAAAGCTGGGACGAGGAATATGCATCTGACCTCAAAGAATCCTAAACCAAGGAACTTTTGAATGATGAGTCCGAATGAAATTCCAAGCACTAGAGACAGAATAGACACCATTATTGGTCAATCTCCAAGCGATATGATCTTCCTGATCAGTATGCTTAAAATTGTCAATAATAAATTGCCTTAGAGCCTCAGAGGCTGTATCAACAGCATTAGGAATTCTCCATCTGTTCTTAGCCCAGAGGTCAGAAAGTAATTTGTACTTAGGAATATCAGTATTCCTAACCGAAGCATCAGGAAATAAATCCTCTACAGCAATATTATGAGCCCAAGGATCACCCCAAAAGTGAAACTTACTACCATTGCCAAGCTTGTATTCAAACATAGGCTTAGCCATATTTCTGATCTTCAATAAAAGACTCCAAATCCAACTAGCATCATGAGGTTTAGTAAGACCCCAAAAACTAAGGCGCTTAAGCTTAGTATCAATAACCCATCTAGCCCACAAAGTGTCTTTTTCAGAAACAATATCCCAAATAAATCTAATGATAGAAGCAATATTCCAATCATAAACCCGTTTAAGACCCAATCCTCCTTCACACTTAGGAGCACAAACAGAATCCCAAGAGACAGGATAATATTTCTTACCGTCATTATGCCCTTGCCATAAAAAGTTCCTACAGATGCTTTCAATTTCATGAATAACAACCTTGGGAAGAACAAAAATACTACACTAATAAATGTGTAAACTCTGAAGGACAAATTGAATAAGTTCAAGTCTACCAGTATAAGAGAGATGCTGAACCATCCAACCAGAAATCTTGCAGGTGATCTTCGTAATGAGACTTTGACAATGACTTACTTGAGCCAAGAAGAGATAAGAGGCACTCCAAGGTATTTCACAGGAAGAGTACCTTCTTGGAAATGGAGAACAGACAAAAGCCTTTCTTTAGTTATCACATCAATACCAGAAAAATAAACCTGACTTTTGTTGTTATTAGCTTGCAGCCCTGAGGTAGAATCAAACTCAGATAAAACCTGATTAATGATCATAAGAGATTTAACCTCACATTTGCTAAAAATAAAAAAATCATCAGCAAAGCAAATATGAGTAAGCTTCAAAGAATTACATTTAGGATGAAAACCAAAACCAGAAGAAGAGCAGCAATGAAACTTAAATAATCTACTAAGGTACTCCATGGCAATGATAAAAAGCAAGGGAGACATAGGCTCCCCTTGCCGAACACCTTTTTCACTATTGAAGTAACCTTCCAAACAACCATTAATCATAATAGAAATTTTGGCATTTCGAACACAAGCCATCACCCAAGAAATGAACAATCTAGGAAATTTTAATTGCAACAGCTTTCCTCAATAAAATCCCAATGAACAGAATCAAAAGCTTTCTTTAAGTCCACCTTAATAGCACAGCAAGCTGGTTTGATGTTCCAGTGATAGTTGCTAACCAAATCCTGAGCAACCAAAATATTATCACCAATTCTTCAACCAGGTAAGAAAGCAGATTGATTGAAGCTAATAATTCTGCACAGGCTAGGTTTCATTCTATCACAAAGAGTTTTAGTGATGCATTTATAGAGAACAGAGCAACAAGCAATAGGTCTGTAATCAGCAAGACCGTCAGGATTGGCACATTTGGGAATAATGGTGAGAGCTATAGTGTTGACTTGACTAAGCAGTTTACTATTAACAAAAAAGTCCTTAACTGCAGCAGTTACCTCTTCACCAATGATATCCCAGCAAGCTTTATAAAAAGCACTGTTATAACCATCAACACCAGGAGCTTTATCTGCATTAATATGGAAAATGGCAGCCTTAACTTCCTCTGAGGTGATTGGAGCACACATTGAAATTCCCTCTTCATAAAAAACAACAAGTCCTTGATTAATAACATCAGTTCTCACACTGAATCTAGGACTAGGATCAAGACGAAAAAGTTGCTGGTAGTAGTTCACCATTTTCACCTGCAATAAGGGAAGGATCTTCAGTGATGTCACCACAAGCCAACCTCAGATGAGTGATGCTATTTCTAGATCTCTTTTGCTTAACAACACTATGAAAAAACTTAGTGTTCTAATCACCAAGAGAAATCCAATGAAATCTAGCTTTTTGCTTAAAGAAACTCTCCTCCTGTCATAGCCAATAGACACATTGAGAATAAGTAGACCTTTCCTCTAGAAGGAGCTGATGATTTAGAGGATCATTTTGTAAAGAAGACTGGACTCTTAAAAGAGGATCATTTAAATATTTTTTATAATTTGTAAAAGAGATAAATGTAATTATTATTTATTGTTATTGGAATGTGTTGTTCACTCTTCAATAAAATGGTCAAAAGTCATATTAATCTTTTCACATTTTTTGAATTTTTCTAGCCAAATTTTTTTGGCTAGATTCTATCTGTAAGTTTTGTTGAAAAAAATATAGACATAATACATTTGCGGCCATAATTTGTCAGTTTGACACCTCAACTTATAATTTTAATATTTAAACACTTAAATTTACCTAAAATGCATTAATCTGCAGTAATCTGATTACATAATGCATCTATCACTCATGTACTTGTTATTTTTTATCACTTGATACCTCTACTTGCTATTTCATGCCATGTGTGCTTACAGGGATTTCAAAATTATATTTTAGGCAAATTTATGTATTAAAATGGTAAAAACGATAAGTACAGGTCCATGAATGTATTATGCCGAATATATATATATACACATATACATATGAAAGAATACAAAGCGAGCGGGCCCGTGCAGAGTCGAGAGCTTTGACCGGCAATAATAAGAGAAAAAAGGACGCAAAAATCCTCTCATTCATATTCCCTCCTTCTCTCCCTAATCGCAAACCCTCACTTTTTCTTCTTATCTTCTCTGTTTCTTTCTTTCCTACTGCGGCTCTCTTTCAATGGCAACCGACATGGATAATCTCAATCTCCCAACTAACACTCCTCTCCAAGACAACCCTACCAAACCCCCTTCTCCTGTTAACCCAGATCAAGTGGAGGCTACCCTACCTGCTTCCCCCCTTAAGAAGGATGCCGATGCCGATGACTCTAAGACCACCAAGCTCTCGGCGAATACTGCTCCTGTCTCTGACACTGAGAAGAAGATCCGCCGTGCTGAGCGCTTTGGAATTACTGTTCAGTTGTCCGAGCAAGAGAAGCGCAATTCTCGTGCCGAAAGGTATTTACACATCTCTTCCCTCTCCTCTGTATATTTTTTCACCTTTTTTTTTCTTATTTTTAGATTTGAATTAGGGTTTTTGAGGTGATGTTTTTGATTGGACGATGACACAACAATTTATTTCCTCCGATTAGGTTTTATAATGAATGATCTATTTCAAGTTGTTTTACTTATAAATAAAAGAAACCCTAGAATTTCATTGCAGCTGTGACATTTGGTGTATTACAATTTTTCTTAAAGGAGAAATTTGTATACTAGGAATTTTTGTGCTTTTTAGGGTTTGGCTGGTATCAAATGGTTCGACTCATTATTCCATTCATTCGTACATGAGTCTTTACCTTCCCTTTCAGTCTGCATCTGCGGCTGCATGCTTGTCTGTAGCTCCGCTCTGTGTCTTTTAGTTGTGTGAATTTTTTTTTAACAGACACTGGATTCATTTTCCTATTCGTGTTTTTATGCTAACCTGGCCCGTTGCAGGTTTGGAACTGGGTGTGGAACTGGGTCCAATTCAAATACTGGAGAGGAGCTGAAGAGGAAGGCTAGAGCAGAGAGGTCTTTTAGGATTTTAATTGCTGTAGTTTTGCTTGTTGCTATTGAGGTGGGTTGCTAATTATCTTTTATCTCGCATTCTTTATAGGTTTGGTCTTCCTGTGAATGCTGATGAGGAGGCAAAGAAAAAAGCTCGACTTCAAAGATTTGCACCGACTTCAAAAACAGATGTGCTCAAGGAAGACAAAAAGAAAGGAACAGATTTAAGGTGTTTATGACATTCTTACCCTGTTTCACAATAGTCTTTGATTGTACATTTTTAGTTTACAATCTAAAATGGTGGGGTTAGAGGTAACATATTACTGTTTGTGTCCTAGGACTTCACAACCTTCATCAAATTCTGTACCGATGAATGGCAATCAAAATGTTGAACCAGTAAGGCCTTTCTTCAAAATAGTACATTAGAGAATAAAATGCTACATCTGGCATACTATTTTATTGATGAAATTTTCTTTTTTCTTTTTTTCTAAATCAGGACGCAGCTATTGCAGGCAAGGCCGGTGGAGGGTCCTAAAAAGAGAACGTCCTCTTTAAATTTTAGGTACAGTTTGCAATATGCTTTCCATCGCCACTCATGTCACCAGTCATCTTCATTTGGCAAATTACCTGTCACTGGACAGTCTTATTTAATAATAATAAATTTTATTTATTTATTTTTTTAAAATTTTGTGATGTTAATTTGGCAGGTCTAGGGTTCTAACTTTTGACTCCCAAACAGTGGCTTCTATCCCCATCTTTATTTACAACATGAATTTCCAGATGCAACAGTGTTCGTTCTCAGATAGAGGAGGGTTATACACAAGGCATTAAACAAGAATTAAGCAGTATCAAGTGGATGTCTTGGTTTTGGATCTGCATTCTAACATCAGTTTACCTTATGAGGCCTGACGTAATCAACGACTTTGTTAACTCTTCATATAATCTACTAGATATATTAGAAATTCTGAGTTTGAAATTTAAGGTGCCAGCATTTGTTTTATATATCTTAAAGCCCTATGATATGCAGAAAATTAGCTGTTGGATGGTGGTTCCCATTTGGCGAATCCTTTGTCACAAAGGATATGGCCTGTGCCTCATATTTGCATACAGCTCCACTCTTATGGTCCTACTTAAAGCAGCACCACTAAGTAGACATTCTGAGTTGGATTATGAGTCCATAACTTTAGATTTCTTATTTGGTTTCATTAGGAAATGAAGATGTTTTCAATTAGGTTGCAAAATTGTTGAAAAAATAGAAATTACTTGGAAACAATTTTTATTTTTATTGATATAAGCATAGATCTATGATTTGTGGGTATTTGTGGTTATAGTTCATGGAAGGTGTAACATCATACCAGTGGCATTGTGGCATCTGGAATCCTGCAACTGAAGCAAAAAAATATGCACGGTAGAAACATATTTAAAATATTTACAAGGAATGCATGATCTCAATTTGCTTATTTTAGTTGCATGTCAATTTGACTTAAGATTTCTTTTGACTTATTTTAGCTTTTCAAAATTTTTTTTATCGTTTTTCTTTTGGTCTCATGCCACAGCACTATATTACATGTCATAGCCGCAAGGGTGCATGTTGATTTAGAGACTTTTTGAACGATCACAAATTTACTGTTGTAGAAAGCGTAATTTTGTCCTGCATCCACTGGAAAAAAAAAAAAGAAAAGAAAATGTTTAATCAATGTTTTACTTAATGCTGCTGTTTTAAGCTTGATCATGAGGTGCATGTCTGGAAATGACATGGTTGACTTGGTTGAGATGCATTGAAGGTAAAGTTATTGGTGAGCTTTTGCTTAATTTTAGTTAATGGTTCAGAATTTCTGATATTTCTAGTTGATTTTGGAGAGAAGTTAACATTGCAAAAGTTGTTGATTGCTATTCGGCCTCACAGGCAGGGTTATGGGAATGGAGTATATATGGTGATAATTTGGAATGTCGTCTGTATTGTTTTTTATTATTAAATATTAGAAACTGAGCCTCTGGGACTCTTGTTGTTATGTTCAAAAGATTTTTTGGGATGGAAGAACAGCATTTTCATTGGGAGAACAATGTAATTTTTTTTTTTGAAGAATAAGATATATTATGTACTGTGCATAATTATCAATGTTTGGTAAGCAGGTGTTATACTATGCTCATGGTTTATGGTGTTAGTGTGAGACTTCACTTCAATGTGCATAATGGTTTTTGGTGGCCCCATAAACTTTTGATATGGTTCAATGATAGCATTTTTGCAGCATTAACTCTGGTGCATTGTATTTGTATGTATAAATACCTGAAATAGAGTCTGGAATGCTGGTTGGCAAAGTGGTGGAACTTAATTTACTATTCAAATAGTGTCTGCTATTGCATGGATGGATTAGAACGCAAGGCTCTACTGGATTATGGGGCCTCAATTCTAGCCACAAGGCTGAGAAGTGTAGTAGAGGTATACAACATTGAGAAAAAAAATTGTATGAAATGGATGCATAAAATAATTTGTTGATGCTCAAAAACCATAGGGTGTGAAAATATGAATAAAGATTATGATTTTGTTCCAAATGCCAAAATCATTAATAAGAATGTTATGAATAGACTAGACTTCCAAACTAGATTATATATGGCTGCCTGCATCTATCTTTACTTCACGGAATTTGATTGACTCACCCAGAGTTCTACACACAAACTATCTGCACACAATTTAAATCCATCTAAATTTTACTATTTTATTATAATATTGTCCAGAATTTACATTAAAGAATTTTAATCTAAACAAATACCATATTAAAATTCATGCATGGTAAATTTTTTTTAATTATCAATTAAAAAAATAAGGTATTCTTCTTAATTAATTTTTTTAATTGGCCGCTTTTGGTAGAACTAGAGGCGAAAGTAACTGTAAAAACGGAAAATCCAAATCCAACTAAAAAACGGAAAACCGAAGTTCAGCACAGCACGCATATGATAATAAAATCCACCTCCTTACCTGACACTAATTCTTTTCTTTATCTCTATATATACATATAACTCCATTATCCTCTCTTATTTTTTCTCGTCAACTCAGCAGAGAGAGCAAAATCCAGCGTATAAACTGATCATCGTTTTCAGATATCCATATATAAAATTAATTAATCATGGCCACCGCAGTAGAATCACCGTTTTCTTTACCAAAGATGGAGACAGTTGCGAGGTTCTGGAGGCACTTCGTTAAGTCAAGGAGAAGTACATTAGAGTTGGCCAAGAATTACGAGGCCTTGAATATCAACCTCACTTGTGTCAAGTCCATGCCTTTCCACCATCTTGCTTCTCTCATTCAATCTCCTCTTACTCTCCGAACCCTCAAACTTCTGCTTCATAGGCTTGAGACCCGCCTTACAGTTGCTGCTGGCAATCAATCGGCCACCTTGGACAACATTGATCACCTTCTTAAAAGAGTAACGGTGGTTACCCCCACCCCCACCCGCACCCGAATCACTACTGCAAAGCAACTAAGTTCCGACAGGTATCCGGTGAGAGTAGTTCTTTCTGCGTACATGATTTTGGGACATCCGGATGTTGTTTTGAGTGGTCAGTGAGAGCGCGAGATTGCTCTCGCCAATTCTGCGCAACTCTTTATCCTACACTTTGAATCGTTGATCAGGAGTATACTAAATGACTCATCCATGTCACCTAAGCGTCGTCCTTTGAGGTCTCAGCTAGCAAGTTTTGATAGAGCGTGGTGCAGCTACTTGAATTGCTTCGCAGTCTGGAAGGTCAAGGATGCTCAATCATTGGAAGAGGACTTGATAGGAGCTGCCTGCCGACTCGAACTTTCTATGCTTCAAAAATGCAACCCACAAGGCGATCGTATTGCAGATGCTTCCCGTCTTTCTAATGATATGAAAGCCATTCAGCAGCAGGTCACCGAAGATCATAAGCTTTTGAGGGAAAAGATCCTGCACCTGACTGGAGCTGCTGGGATTGAGCGCATGGAGTGGGCTCTTTCAGAAACACGATCCAACTACTTTCAATCAAAGATAAATGATTATGCAGGTCCAGCTATCAGCAGCAGCAGCCATGATGATGCTGCTAGGATGGGTTCGTCTGTTGAAAGATTGACAGCAGATAATGAATTGATCGTAAATGAATTTCTCCATGAGCAGCACCAAAGCTTTGTTGATAGAATATTCAATACTAAAAAAGAAAACAGTATACAGGTAAAGATCAGAAAGACTATGGAGGAGGCCTTTTGGGATAGCATTTTTGAATCCATCAATCAGGACGAACCTAGCTACGACAAGCTTATTAACCTTGTGAGGGAGGTGAGAGAAGGAATTATTGAGATGGCTCCAGAAAGCTGGAAGCAAGAGATTGCTGAAGCTATTGATTTAGACATTTTTTCTCAGTTGCTAATGTCACGTAACTTGGACATCGATTATCTTCGAAAGATTCTAGATTTTGCATTGGGTAGGCTACAAAAGCTCTCCTCTCCAGCCCATGAGGACGAATTGAAAGTAGCACATGAAGCATTATTGAAAGAGTTGGCTGAAACCTGCCAAAACCGACATGACTCCAAGTGTTCACATGCCACTGCCATGATCAAGGGTCTGCGCTTTGTATTGGAGCAGATTCAGGATCTGAAGCAAGAGATAAGCAAAGCACGGATAAGAATGCTGGAGCCTCTGTTGAAAGGACCTGCAGCTTTGGATTACCTCAGAAAAGCATTTTCCAATCGTTATGGTTCTCCCTCTGATGCCGTTGCATCTCTACCATTGACCATGCAATGGATTTCATCTGTGAGACATTGCACAGATGACGAATGGAAAGAGCATACCGTGCACCTTGAGAATTCATCTCAAGTGTTGCTTCCTTCCACTACCCTTAAAACTGGTGGAAGCATTACCCTCAAATCAAACGGGAGAGAAAAGCCTTGTACTTTTTCTACTTCAAATGCTACGGCAAAACCACAATGCAAAGGTGAAAAGATTGATTTGTTGGTAAGGCTTGGACTGCTGAAGTTAGTGAGTAGGATTTCTGGTCTGACACAAGAAGCCTTGCCTGAAACCTTCACGCTTAACCTAGCTCGGTTGAGATCTGCCCAGGCTCAAATACAAAATATCATTGTAATATCCACCAGCCTTCTTGTTTGCCGACAAATCCTTTTGATGGAGAAAGCAGTGGCCAGCAGCATAGACATAGAAAGCATATTATCAAAGTTAACTCAGCAATTATTGGAAACGTTAGACCATTCAGATAATGTGGGTATTGAAGATATTGTAGATGTAATCAGTAGGAACTCACAGGATGGTTATGAGGCAGCAGGCAATCACAAACCGCAAACCAGTCAATTAGTTATGGCTAGGATGGTAGAAAAGAGCTTGAGCACAGGAGATGTCATTTTCGAAAAGGTCTCCAAGGCTGTCTATTTGGCTGCAAGAGGACTTGTGCTGGACAGTTGTGGACTCCAAGGAAGAAAATTAGCCGAAATGGCACTGCAGCGAGTTGGGGCTACCATGCTCACTCAAAGGGTAGTGGAAATTGCCCAAATGTTAGTAGTCACAGCCACAGTCTCAGTCTCCATACACAGGGAATGGTATGTAAATTTAGTAGATAATAAAGTTATGATTTAAACCTTTAAAATGGGGTACTTTTATTTGCACACTGATTAACTCTTGCTATAATGAAAAAATCCTACAGTAATTCAGTCATTGAGTATTTTATGCTTTGTACGTAACTCAGTCATTGAGTTGGAATTGCATGGTTGTTTTACTATCAACATCAGTGTCTTAAAGATCAACCGCTTTTCACCAAAACAAGCTGCCACTCGTTTCTAATAAAAACTTGAACTTGCATTTCACATTACATGGCGAATCATGCATCAGAAAGACGAAGAAAGATTCATATCATATGATCTATACAGTTAATTAAGATTCATCTAGTTCCTAGTTAATCTTTAGATTCTGATTCTGTTCTTGGTATCTCTGTTTCCACGTCCTGTTTCTGAAGCCAAGTCTTGTAGTGGCATTCTTCACTCACCCAATGGGGTTTCATGTAACAATTCTTGTTTGGGTTCTTAGCAAATTAACTAACACATCTTCAAACTGAAATAAATGTTCCTCGTCATCTTCTAGCAACAAACTATAGACAGGTATGATGATTAGATACAATCAACCAATCCTGCAAATTATGAGCTAGCTAAGGCCGGGGCTATACCTCCCCCTCGAATCGAAAATGGAAAACTATTCAACGGTCTTCTATTGATCAAATCAGAACCTATAAACACAACAACGACTGTGATATCATCATGAAAATGTCTTCTCACCCCTTTATCAATTTTTTGCAAATCTGTATACCTCATTTCTCGTTTTCTTGCTGCTTCCATAAGTGCAGCTTTAATGAGTCTCTTGGCGATTCCCTGCATTATAAAAGATGAAAAAAATGCAAAGTTGTTATAATTCATCCATGATGATCACTAACATCCACTTTCTTGCCTTCTAAGATCTTATATATATAAAAGACTATAATAAATTCTGCAAAGGCCATGTTCAACTATTACAGCACTACATTAAAAGTAAGGGTAGTTGAAGCTTACATTGCGAGGGAAATTTTGCACAATTTCGACAGCTTCCTGGTTGCTAAGATGTTCCCATAAACCATCAGAAGCAAATATGACGAACTGATCTTCTGGTCGGACTTTATGCACCAAGACTGATGGCTCTGAAGTAAGGATTGGCTTGTGGAAAGGCTCAGGCAGTCTATACTTGGACTGTAGAGGTTCTTTGTTGAACTGTGTCTTTTTAAGATAGGCATCGCCAATGGATCTTGAAACCTGAAAAGATAACAAAACATAAAAACAGATTAGAAATTTGCCATAGTTTTATCAATCTAGTATGAACAAATCCAATACACAAAGCATCCATGCCTATGTCTTGTGTCTACCTGTAACTAATGTCTAATATGCAACTTCTAAGGCCAAATGAAAAGAAAAGGCTTGAAAATTACCTGTATGATGCCTTTCACTCGCCAAACTTTGTGCTTAAAGACAACAATCTGAGAATCATCGGGATGCAAAGACCAAAGTTCGTTTCTCACAGATTCTATATTGGCATTGTGTTCATTAGACAGTTGAATAGCTCTAATTCCTTGGCTTCCTCTTTCTGCTCTTCCTAAGACTGCTCGGGAGTCTCCAGCATTTGCGACATACAAGAGTCCATTGCATATAACTCCTACTAAACAACAAGAACCTACTGATGCCATCTGGGGCTTAGTGAGCCACTGTTTTTTCACAAGACAAAGAAAATCCTCTTCTGTTGCTGAAAAAGCCTTTTTTATAACATTCTCTGATACTTCTTGATGCTCGGACACAATTGCTGCATCACAAAAAAACCAAAAAACAACACTTAAGCAACAGGTTAACTGGTTCTGAACATCATCAAAAGGTAGCTGAATTCTACAGGAACTAGAGGAATAATTGCTGATCCATGAATTTGGCCAGCAGAAAAGTTAAACATAAATTTTACATACTAAATCAATAGGGCAGATTATAATCCAGCTTCAAACCTAAACTAAAACTGATGTACAAGTGTATACAATGCCTTCACCTCAATATGAGAACTGTCTATGCTCAGATCATATGAGTGAGTGCATGACCGGTTTTTCCCCAAGAAGCTATATGGTTACAGAAGAAAATGCAGCAGGATTAAAAAGCTAAAATCATTAGTTTATGCTTCATCAATCATGCTGGCTATGATTACTGAAACTAAAAGATAAAGAATCCAGCTTGATCACAACGCTTGGCAGATTTTTATTATTGTAAACCACGACTGACAGCATTAGCTTTAGCAATTCTAGGCATAGGGTGATCATGTTAGCAAAATTAACAAAACAATCAATGATATATTATACCTTTGAAATTGGTGAAAAGATTGTGATTGATAAAACTTGAAGCCTCAGTTCCTGCATGTCCATCATAAACCCCAATAAAAGTCCCCTGAGGACCTGAATTGCTAGAGCTCAGAGGCCCTGATTCAAGTTGGCTTTGATCTTCTAATACATTATTAGCTTGAATTACAGCCATAGAGAAATGTCCATGAAAATGGTGGCCCAAGTCCTTGTACCACAATAACCCATCAACCTTCCCTCTAGCATCATCATCAACACGAGGTCTCCAGCAAGGTTTAACCATTTTCAAGAAAATGACACTTATGAACAACAACTACAAGATTAGCATGCAAGTTATATTAGTAGTATTTATATTATATCATTGAAAAGAAGGACACTAACAGAAATTGTGGTTGTGTTACGATCCCACAATCACAAATCTAGCAAGCAAGTATATACCCACCAGTTGGCCCAGAAACAAAAGTGGAATAGAGAAGAAGAGACCAAAAGGGTATGGGCTAAATGAAGTGAAAAGTGGTATATTGAGACAAGAAAGCAATAGTTATAATGCGAGTTCAGAGAACATGGAGGTATGCTGGTGGGCATGTACCTTGAATCTGGGTAGAGAGTACGTTTGGTCCTTTGATGCATGCCATATTTCAAGAAACAGAATGAGCTGTAAAAGAAGACATGAAATTGGCATTGGCAGAGTTTGGTCTGAGATCAGAGAGATGAAAGGGAGCAATGGATAAGAGAAGAGTTTGGAGTTTATTGACAGAAGATCTTCAGTTTTGGTGTCAGAGAGATCCAAGCATGGTCGCAAAACAGAAACTGGATTATTATTATTTTTTTAAAATTGCAAATATGGCTGACATTGTTGTTGCTTTGTTGTTTTGTCTTTTTTATCATTTTTTTGGTTTAATTTTTTGTTTCTGTGGCCCTGTGGAGTTTCTAAAATTTCCTATCTTAATACATAACATTACATGCATATGGTATAGATTTATTTGCGCAATAACTCACTATTTTAGCCAACTTATGCTCATTGATTGTGTAACTTCTTGTTTATAGTTCTTTTTATGGCCTATCAGAACATTTCATAATGCACAAGATATAGCCAAGAAGAAGAGATTTCGGATGGATCACACATATATATAGAACCAGCAAGGCAGGATCCATTTGATTGCAAGCTCGATCCCACGTATTTTGTACGTGCTGCATGGAGCAAAGACAGGTGTTTATCGATCTATTATTATTATTACAAGGAAAAACAAAAAAAGAAAAGTGATACACATATGGGTGTCGTGAAATGACTTCAAAACAGCGGGATGAGGGAGAGGACAACTGGGTCCAGCAGGTAGGTTAAGATTATAAGAGAGGAGAGGAAGTAGCAATTATAAATTATTCAAGTGGTACATGCATATGCACTGCAACTTTTCATTTCTCCGAATTGATTTAAAACACAGCTAATGCATATGATCAACTTGACCTGCAACTGGGTGGCTCGTTATGGTTATGGTCAGTTTGGTTCATATCATTCATCATTTCATCCATTACAACTCCTCCAAAACAAAATAAAACCACAGAAAAGAACAAAACAAAAACAAAATCAGAGAGAGATAGAAAGAAGGGATGATCATGTAATAAATGCTGGATATGTAGCTAAAGAAATTAAGATCATATCGTACCATAGATTTCTCATTCAATGTCCATTTCTATAATAGATTATATATGTACACATTGACGAGACCATTTTTTTTTTTAAACGGTACACATGCTTCGTCATTATCAGTTTAGTTGCTTCTTCTTTTTTAAAGAAAAAACAAATGGAGAAAAAGACTTGAGAGTTGAGAGTTGAGAGTTGGAGAGGATTATATCCCCAGTTGTGATTTTAATTTAAGCTTTCAAATGAGAGAGTTAAAAAGTGGTGAAAAAAGAATGAAACATAGCATAATAAAATTAAAGTTAACAAATTTAATTTCATAAATCTTTAAAAAAAAAAAAAAAAAAAAAACTAGATGTAAGTCCATTTAAAAATTTTAATGTTATCCTATTTATTTTCAACTTCAAAGTTGAGAAAAAACAGAATTAAGGAATAAAAATGTTTAACTTTCATTAACCTTTTATGATAAAAACGTAAATAAAATTGAAATTCTAATCTAATTTATATTGCTTTTGTTTTTCAACAATTACTATTTAGAGTTTATTACATTTTAATTAATGTAATTCGATCTAAGTAGAATCATAAGGACGACAAAAGTCTCTGACTACATACATTGTGACTTAAACTCAAGACTCATTTAAGTAAAAATAACTTTTTATCAAGCTAATTCCAACGGTTGTTGGTAGTTTATATTATGTACAATTTTTAATTTCAAATTTTAAACTCATTTGTGGACTATTAGGTAAACGATTGAACAAATAATTGAATGTGAGTAAAAAGTTTATGAATCGTTGTTGAGCTTAATTAGTAGCTAATCAAGTAAGTGGTTTTAAGAACATTATCTACGGGTGCAAAAGATGGAAAATTTTTTTTTATACAGCTTATGTAGGGAGGAATTTTATAATGATCATGGCGTTTAATGACTTAAAAGATTAAGTTATTTAGGGTTTATCCATGTACATTTTAATTTTTAGCATTTTGATGAAAATACTGAATTTTTAGCGGTTTAGCCTTCTAACTCATTGAAGGTGATAACTACTGTATAATGTCTTCTATGTATAAGGAATTCCTCCTACCTCAATATAAAAGAGTTTTAACTTTTTAAAATCTTTTATAAGTGTTGTAAGAAGACTAAAAGATAACAAACATTTATACACCAAAAATTTTAGGGCAAATGTGCATTTTGGCCCCTAATGTTGGGCCTAGGAGCAAATATGCCCCCTTTCTATTTTTTTGTCCAAAAACATTAGGTTAAGGCTCAAAACAAGTTTTTTGGCCCCTCATTAACATTGGAAAGAAAAGCAAATAGACAGCCGTTAGCTTTTGAATTGATGTGGCAGCCATGCGAACTTGAATGGAGCCCAAGATGTCCACGTCTGATTAACGTTATTTGGGAAGAAAAAATTTTAGCGCTCTCATTTTCATCTGCATTAACTCTCTCCCAACTACTTCTGAGAGATGCAGAGAAGAAAACCCCCATTGTCGTTTCTGTTGTAACCCTAACCTTGAAGCAAATTACCGATGTACCTGATAATCACCATTGTCATTTGTGTGTGAATGGAGGGATAAAAATGGAAGATATGTCATTGTTGAAGGCATTGTTGAAGGAAGATCTGTCATTGTCGAAGGTAAGTTCCATTGCATGTGTTATTTTGTGTTAAAAAGTTGCATTTTAAGGTGGTTGTTTTTGGTGATGGTGTATTGTTTTATGTGTTGTTTTCAGCAATGGCATGTACTGTGGATTGTGTTTTTCATTATGCTGGTACTTGGAAGTACGTTGATGAGAAGCTTCAATACGTTGATGGTGAAATTGACATACTATACGACTTTGATCTTGATTTTTTGTGTTATTAATACTTGTTATTTAAATACCAAATACTTACGGCTTTAAGATGATTGAGAAAATATTTGTGCTTGAACTGGGTAAGGAGTTAAAGGATGTCTTGTTTTTAGTGCATGATAATAATACAGTGAGAAGGATTTTAAATTATATTAGCAAATACTTATGGGTGAGAGAAATTGACTTTTATACTGATCATGTTGTGGATACCCCTTTGTATATGCCTCAGGTATTAGAGATTGGTTGGGAAACTAGTACTAGGGAAGATGTAGTTGATAAAGGGACTGCTAGTACTAGAGAAGAAGTAGTATTTGATGTGACTGAATCAAATATTGAAAATTTGCCTAAAACAGGGGGTGGGAATATTACTGAAACAGAGGGGGAGGTTAATTTGAACATTGAGCCAAATATTGCTGGCCAATATTGGGATGAATTTGAACCTGATTGGAATTTTGAACATGCACAAACTGAAACTGAACCTGATAGTGCACCTCCACAAACTGAATCTGAAAGTGATCCTGCACCTACACAAACTAAACTTGAACCTGATTCTGCACCTACACCAACTAAACCTGAAAATGCACATACACCTAGACCTAGAGCTGCACCTGTATCAAAGGTAGGGGGAAGTAGTAATGCAGGGCCTGATATAGATGAATACAATTATGTGGCTCCTGATGGTTATGTTAATGAACATGAGGAAGGAGAAGAGAGTGATGGTAGTGAAGAGGACTCATTTGATGATTCAAGAGAGGATGACTGTGAACCACCCATAGAGAGGGTGAGATATAAAGGACAGCTTGGCCAAGGTAATTTAATGCTTGGAATGACCTTTGCCAATGCTAAAGAAGCAAGGGAGGCCATTTCCAAATATGCTGTCCTATTTGTATATAAGCTAAAACTTCATCCTAATGAGCCTATGAGGATAGTTGCAAAGTGTCAAAATCAAAAGGGCTGTCCATTTATACTTTGGATTTCAAAAGATGGAAAAAATCTTGGTTTAGCAATTAAAACACTCATAGCTGAACATAGATGCTTTAGGCACTTTTCAATTCCAAGTGCAAGTGCTAAGTATTTGGCCAACCATTTCAAGAATAAGATATACAATAACCTTACTTTCAAGGTAAAAGATATACAGGATGAAGCAAAAGAATTGTTGAAAATCAGTGTCAGTTTTCACAAGTGCAAGAGAGCAAAAAGAATGATCATCCAAGAACTTGATGGTAGCTACAAAGTCCAATTTCAACAACTACAAGCATATGTTGCAACATTAAAAACCAGCAATCCAGGCACCAAAGCTGAAATAGAATTGTGCAATGAAGCATTGAAACAAGGTAGAAGGGTCTTTAGAAGAATTTTTATATGTTTTGATGCAATTAGGAAGAGGTGGAAATCTGGATGTAGACCAATTATTGGTCTTGATGGATGCTTCTTGAAGGGTGTTTGCAAAGGGCAAGTATTAGCTGCTATGGGGATTGATGGTGATGATCAAATGCTACCAATTGCATGGGCAGTAGTGGACAAGGAGAATAAGAATAATTAGAGATGGTTCTTGTGTTGGCTAGTCCAAGAACTTTAATTGGAAGATGGCTCACATATGACATTTATTTCTGATATGCAAAAGGTGAGTGTGTTTTAATTAATAATGTTTTTTTGATATGTTGATTCCTTCATACAAAGAAGTACTAATTTATTATTGTATCAGGGTTTAATTAATGCTGTCATGATTGTGCTGCCATAAGCTGAGCACAGATGGTGTGCTCGACACATTTTCTCGAATTGGAGTAAGAAGTGGACTGGACCAGAACTAAAGAAGAAATTATTTATTTGTGCTTGGAGCACATATGAAGAAGAGTTCAAGGACAATTTGGAGAAATTAGGGCAGGTTTCTCAAAGAGCTGCAGAAGGATTATTATGCTACCCACCTCATAATTGGTGTAGAGCATACTTTAGCTCGAGATGCAAATCAATGTGGTGGACAATAACTTCACCGAATCATTTAATTCATGGATACTTGCTGCTAGGTTCAAACCGATTATTAGTATGCTCGAAGACATTAGATTGCAATGTATGAATAGGATCAAAGAGAACAAGAAGATGGCTGCAAATTGGATTAATGAATGGAGTCCAGCTTGTATGCGATTGTTTCAGGATTGGAAAGATAATTGCATTGGATGCAAAGTGGTCTTCAATGGTTCATTTGGATATAAGATTGGAGAAAGGGATGATAAGCATACTGTCTTCTTGGATAAGCAATTATGCATATGCAGAGCTTGGGAACTCACAAGAATCCCTTGTACTCATGCCATTTGTGCATTGTACCACTCTCAAATAGAATCAATGTCTGTGATTTCAAAGTGGTATCATAAGAGCACATACTTGGCCACCTATCAATATCCACTACTTCCTGTCCCTGGACCAAGATTTTATAAGTTGAAAGAATTTATGCCAATAGAACCTCCCTCACTCCCCAAAATGCCTGGAAGACCTAAAAGTAAAAGAGTTCGAGCTTTAAATGAGAAAAACAGTAGTGGACAGAATGCAAGCAAGCTTTCAAAGAAAGGCATTAAACAAGTGTGTGGGTTATGTCAAAAGGATGGCCACAATAAGAAGACTTGTCCTAACAGGGGAAACCATGTATAATTCTTTAACTTAAATCAACTTTTATTACATAAACATTTATTTGATAACTTATTTTTATTGATTTCAATCCACTGTAATGAATCAGTCCCAAAATGCCTCCCAAGCTTCCACTGAACTTGATCAAGCTTTTAATCAACCTCAAAAATTTGCAACTCAACTTGAGCAAGCTTCCACAGCTCGTGAGCGAGCTTCCACAGCTCTTGAGCAAGGTGCAACATCTGGCAGGAGAAATAAAGGGAAACAAAAAGTTGTGCAAGAAGAGACAACCAGAAGCATAGGAGGTACATGTGTTAGGAGGTCAAGAAATTGGCAAGGCTATGGTCTCTATATAATGAAGCCACAGGAGAAAATATTTATAATGTATATTAATTTTTTTTAGGCAATTTTCTTGATGGTTCTAACTTACATTAACATGGCAACTAAAAATTTTTGAAGCTTATGTCACAGCCTGGATAAGAGTTAGAGCAAGTAATTTCCTAAGGTGTAAACCTTCGAGAGGAGAGAATTGAGGCTGTTGCACAAATTAGGTTTCCTATTCCTAATGAAAGAGATTTGACGAGGAAAAAGGCCCCAGCTAAAGTGACTGCATCCAGGGAAATCAGGTTTAAAAAAGATGGATCACAATTTTCATATACAACCAATCTACCCTTTCAGCCACCAGGACTAAGTTGGAGAGGAGCTCCAGCTATCACCAAAAGACAGCTACAAAAAGAAGTTAATGAACACATTGAAAATCGGAGGAAAAAGGCCAAAACAGTTAATGTTGATTTGTAGAACATGGGGTCTGGATAAACAATAGGGTATATATGGTGTATGCAGATGTCTTTTTGGTCTGCTGGTGACTTTTTTGTCATTTTCATAGGTTTTTTACATGATTTTTGGCTGAATTTTCATAGCATTGCACAACAGTTATAGGTTATTCTGCATGATGTAATGCCTCTGATGTTTTTTAGTTTTTTGGTTTCGAACTTGTGGTGTCATGTGATACCTGTTGTGCATACTATACAAGAATCAGCATATTTGGAGAATGGTTGATGTAAAAGAATATATTTTGATGGCTTTCAGGCAATCTTTATATCTTTATATGAAGTGATGTTAGTTTCCCTTTAAAGTTTATGCATACTTTACATAATGTTGGTTTATTTGAATATACAGTGAGTGTTTATATCAACACTCCATGAGCAAAAAAAATAACACAGAATCACAAAAAAAATCAACAACTTACAAGGCTTCTCAAAGCCATGAAATTTCATTAATTTGTCTAAAATTTTACATGATTTCCACTGAAACACATGTTAGTGTCAAGTATTGCATAGTTTTCTAGTTAATTTTCATAGGATTTATAAGCATTTCTTTATATTTTATTATTTATAATAAATGTTTTATTAGGATTTTAATATTAACTTAGTTTTATTTCCTTTTTAGTTTCCTATTTAATTTATGCACTTTTGGTATGTTTTTGTAGGAATTTCGCTTTCCTAAAGAGTCCGAGATTCAAGTCAATAATTAAGGAGCTGTTTTATGGAGTTATTTTCCTCATTGGAGGAGGTTTTGAAGGTGAAAAATTACTGCTTTGGTCATTGGACGAATTTAGGGTATTTTTCTTTATAAATAGAGAATTTTAGCTCTAGGTTAAGAGAGCCATTGGTGGAGAAAAATCACAAGAAACCCTAGAATATTGAAGGAACAAGAATTTGAAGATTGAAGATTGAAGATTGAAGATTAATTATAATTATTTCTTTCTTCTTCTCTTTCTTGTATTTTTATTATGGGTTTTTCTTGTGAATTCTTAGATATTATTTATAATATGTTAGGCTAAACATTTCTTTGTTAGGAATTGATGATCCAAACATGATATAAGTTTCCAATTAAATAAACTCATTAGTTGTTGCACATTGTGTTTATTAATCTTAATGCTTGTTGTTGTTTGGCCATCAATAACATGATTTTAATTGGGATTATGCATTGAGAGATGGTAATTTTAATAGACCTATAAACACAAGTTTAACTTGACTCAAAATTATAGATAAATTGAGTTGATTAAATTCCCATTGAGTTGTACTTCATAATTCATGATTTTGATATCTAGGTGTTTGGATTGCAATGAGAATTGGGTCTTTTATTGCCTTGATTGATAATTGTGAATTTAATTAATTAATACTTGAGAAAGATTGATTGATGCTTTAGAAAAACTCGGGATATGCACAGCTAATTGAGTAATAAATTTGGATAGCTTAGTGATTGTGAGGTGATTTAATTCCTAGCAAATTTTGATTATTGATTATTTATTCTTTGGATTTGCAAATTGTTTTTATTTTATAATTTATTTATTTGTTATTTAATTTTCTTTCAAAATTCCATATTTGAACGCCTTAGACAATAAAGAATTAGGTTGATAGGTGATTAGAGTGAGGGAGAGGTCGTCTAGCAACATTCAGTCATTAAATTATAACATGTTGATTTATAAAATTAAGGATAATGATAAATGCCGCTACAAATAACATGAATAGTATCTTGTTATATAATAAAAGATAAAAAAAAATTTAGTGATTTTTTTCTTTTTGTCTAGT
>CATIWK010074603.1:0-13029 GCA_949634005.1 Mallotus japonicus
CTAGCAAGACATTATGACTACCCAAGTTATGTGAAGATCGATAATCCGATATAACCTTATAACAGTGAACATTATAGTCCCTTTATCATATGATATCTTAATTGAACATAAGGCATAGATTGTCATCCTTATACAGTTCAATAATATTATGACTTAATTCTAAGTAGACTGAGAATGATAACTCTTTATCAATTCTTTTCAGCATGACCATGCATTTTCCTTCAGTCTATTTTATCAAGGGGCCCATAGATATCTTACTCATATTAATGAGGGATAAATTCCTTCTCAATTTCTCACATAACTCATTTCATATCCAACAACATTCTATTTAATCATCCGGTTAAAGACAACGTTAGAATGTGTCAAAACATAAAATAGTTATGTAGAAATCCATGGTGATTTCAAGGTCAAAGGACTAAAACAATATTACTGTGATAAGAAATACTTATGACAATAATCTATGTAGTATTCTCATAGCGGGTCAATCCAGTACATGACTTCTCAACATGTACCTATGAGTTGACTTAATATCTCATTTTTATGATTAGTAAAACATAATCATTAGTCAACATCATACTAGCCTTAATTCATTAATATTTATACAATAAATAAATGGCGAGGGATAATCTGAATAGAACTCATATTTTAATCTAAGGGTTTTACTATCAAGTCACATACTTGATGACCTTAGAAAGAGTTAACTATTCATTTAGTTATCATAAAAAAGAAATGATAATGGAAATGCCTCTTTATTAATCAAATGATAAAGTCAATACATAGTCATAAATGATTGACTTAGTGCATATCACTAACAATTTTTAATTTAATAATTTTATAAAATATAATTTTTCGATTAAAAAACAAAAAAAATCTTGCACAATCAAAAATAAAATTATAGAGAGTCTCTAAATCAAAGTGGTAATTGTATAGGTAATATGATGTTGAATAATTTTTGTTTTTGAGCTTAAAGTATGATTTCAAAGGTAAAACAATACGCTTAAAATAAAATTATGGAGAATCTGCCAAAATGAGGGTTGTTGGATGGGCAATCAGATGTTGAACTCTAATAATTTTTTATTTAATTATTTTGCAAGGTGGACCAGCTCTAAGAATAGGCTCTTACTATGGTACAAATGTTTGTATCTATACAAATAAAATTATAACCGTTAGATTAGTTTTTATTTAATTACAACCATTGATTATTCTTATGTACTAATACCCATAATATGTAGGAATAAGGTTCGATTTGGCCCTTGAACTTTTCACGAAAGTTCAATGTGGTCCAAAATGAACTTTTTTGACAATTTAATCCAAAACTTGCACTTAATGTGCCATTTAGACCCATTTTCTAATAAATAATGGAGAGTGTAATACACATCCTGATTAAACACTAAAAAGAAATTAAAAAATGGTTAAACAATAGAATTTAACATTGATAATAATCCACAAAAATTGCATAAAAACAATCAACATGAGCAACATAGTTCAGTTGGGCCAAATCGTATGTCTCATCTACCTCTCCCTGGATAACACAGCTCTTCCTCTTCTACAAAACCACCAGCAGCACTCTCCTCTAACATCGATTCACTGCATTTTATTAGAATAATTTTTTTTTTGAAAGAAGGGAGCCCAAATTGAGAAGTAGCAGCACTCTACCGTGAAACATATTTTCATGGCTGAGTTTATAGAATACTTGCAGAGGCTTAGTCCTCAATCCTTCACTGAAATGGGTGTCAATATGAATGTGCTTATGTCGAAGCAGCACCAGTAGCAACAACATTTTCCAGAGCTACATCCAAGCACAATCTTGGAAAATTTCTGTACTGCTGACTTCTTTGTAAACTAATTCTTGGCCCATCAACAATAACTTCAATTTCCAGTTTCAAACTATGGTCAGGATAATAGTACTGTTAACAATGTCTCGTCCAGTGCTTTCCATCTAGAAATCTTGAATTCATTATCATCATCAGTAGCATTATTCAATCTGTCAACTCTAGTCAATATGTTTTCTGCCCTAACAACAAGAAGAGAAAAATAGAGGCACAATCAACAAGTAGTTCCAAGAATGTTTCTCCTACAACTTCTACTACTATCAATGCAAAGTAGAAGGTTAATGTAAGCATTTGTTTGTTTCCTAAACTTTTTTTTGTGTTTTTCTTTAAATTCCTGTCTTGAACTTGCAATGGTTGATGTTATTTAAACAGAACACGGGCAAAGGCAAGAAAGGAAAGAATAAAGAGAAAGAAGTGGAAAAAGTAGAAGAAGTTATTCATGTTTGAGCAAAGAGGGGCCAAGCTACTGATAGCCATATTGTAGCAGAAAGGGTCAGTCTTATGTTACTTTTGGCTTGGTTTATTACTAGCTATATCTTCTACTATTAGGATTACTCTGAAGAAGTGAAAAAGCTGACTTTGACCACCTCCGCCAGCTCCACCACCCACAGAAGCAGTGACAGATGGAGAATGGTTGGTTATTGAAATGGTGAAACAGTAGAAGGTGGAGAAGGAGAAAAAGGGAGGGAAAAGAGAAGTGATTCGAGGGAAAGAGATTGAGAAGAAAGAAGATTGAGTTATACCTTTATGAACCAAATTCAAAGCAGAAGATGAAGAAGTAGCGGCAGCAGCAGTGACTAACCATGAAGCAAGTTGTAAAGAGTTAAGAATTTCAATGGCACTGTTGTAGTGATGCTTTGTAACGCCAAAAGCTTACACGACAGAATTTATAGCCCCATCTCTAAAACCATGGATGGCCATATGCAACTCCATGAAGCAATGGAAGATCCATTCAACAACACCCACATCAAAATCAATGGCCCTAATTCGACCAACAACCACAAAACTATGCTTATTATCAACAATAGCCTGATTACTGTTAATAACAATTGATTATTTATCAACAGCATGAGCTTGGCCTCTTCCTGGGCTTTCCGCTCTACAAATTTCAGATTCTGGTGAGACCGACCACTAGCAGTAGAGCGCTTATCCTCTTCCGCCTCAGGGTGGTTTGGTAAATGCAGCAGTTGTGCTGCCACCACCAAAACTAAAACTCCAACAACGCCGCTGCATGATTTATATAATTCCAATCATGGATTCCAAATGCAATAATTTACATAATTCCCAAAATTTTGATCAGAAGCGGATTCATTATCTACTATATGTTTATCATTTCCCATACCAAATGCACCTAAACTTGAAACGGGGGCTTCGATTCCAATCATGGATCTCCTTCCAGACCCAACAGCTGATGAAAGAACACCAAAGTTGGAGTTCTTAGGGGCCGGAATGCTAGACAATAATGATTTCACAGATGAAGAGGATTGGGACAAGGAAATGGATTCCCTGCACTGCTTTCTCTCCTTCTCTCCTTTATCTTCTTCTTTTTCTTCAACATGAAAATCAGTGGGCTTTGCATAATTAGGGTTAACAGGAAGCTTGAACTGGACAACACTTTTAGGATTATTAGAATTTGAGGTGGGTTGTTGCTGGGACTTTGTTTTAGGCTTAGGGATGGAAGAAAAGAGCACGGAGGGATTTGGTGGAGCGTCTTTGTTTTAATCAGTAACTTAGGCTTAATCATACTGATAATCCTTTTTTTTAACCGTGGACTTTTTCAAATGGAAGTGTGTTACACGCTCTTTCAGTTGTGTGAAAATGGGTTTAAATAGCACATGAAGTGCAAGTTTTGGATTAAATTATCAAAAAAGGCCATTTTGGACCACATTGAACTTTCGTG
Source organism: Mallotus japonicus (assembly GCA_949634005.1). Lineage (NCBI taxonomy): Eukaryota > Viridiplantae > Streptophyta > Magnoliopsida > Malpighiales > Euphorbiaceae > Mallotus > Mallotus japonicus. Next base: position 3,733 of record CATIWK010074603.1, read on the forward strand.
AAAAGTTTGAGGGCCAAATCGAACCTTATTCCTAATATGTATCAATGATTAGGATTAAATAAGTGTTGATCTAATGGTTATAATTTCATTTGTATTAATACACACGTTTGTACTGAAGAATGACTCCTAAGAATATGATATGACTTTGGAGATTAAAATAAAAGTAAAACACCTATTTTACTCCTACACTTTTATTTTTGCCTGGATTTCCCTGCACTATTATTTGTCCACATTGAGTTCCCACACTATTATTTTGGCATATATTGAGTCCTTAATTTGATGGCAATTTCAAATACCGTCAAATTAAGGACTCAATGTATGCCAAAATAATAATATGGGGACTCAATATGGACAAATAAAAATGCTGGGGGAAATCTAGACCAAAATAAAAGTGCAGGGGTAAAATAGGTGTTTTGCCTATTATTTTTCAATTAAATCCTATTTTACAATCAAATTCTATAAATTTTAATTAAATTATTAGTTACATCAACAACCATTATTTTTAAATTTATAATTTCAATTAATATATCATAAATGAAAAAAATATTTTTTATAAGGATAAAACTCATTTAATTTTCTCAATATTATAATTTATGTTAAATTAAAAAAAAATGTACCCAAGTATCAATTTTAAATTAGACAAATTTTAAAAAAATATTTTTTAACTATTTTGTAATAAATATTTGAACAATAAAATAAGCTAACATATTTTCATTATAATTTTAATTGTTATAACAAAATATAATTAATTTAAGATCAAATATAACAAAATTTTCTATTTTATCTTAAATTAATTATATTTCATATACAAATAAAATTATTAATCAAAATACATTATTCTTCAAATATTTATTGTAAAATAGCCTAATTTAAAGAAATATTTTTTAAATTGTCTAATTGAAATACAATTGAGTTTAAAATTTTTTTGAAATATAACATAAATTATAATGTCAACAAAAATAATTGAATTTATCCAAGTATAAAAAATTTATTCATATAAGATATATTAATTAAAATTTAGAGAATTTGATTGTAAATTTTTTTTTATAGGATTCAATTGAAAAATAATATAATATTTATAAAACTAATGGTAATGTTACCCTAACAAATAGAAAATAAAGGTATAACACATATTTTACCCTCTGCACTTTTATTTTAGTTCGAATTTCTCCTGCACTTTTATTTGTTCACATTGAGTCCCCCCATTATTATTTTGGTATATATTGAGTCCTTAATTTGAAATTGTCGTCAAATTAAGGACTCAATGTATGCCAAAATAATAATGTAGAGACTCAATATAGACAAATAAAAATACATGAGAAATTCAAACAAAAATAAAAATGCAGAGGTAAATAGATGTTTTTCCCTAAAATAAAATTAAAAATAAATTAAAAAGAAGAACCTCGCAGTCTCAAAACAAAATAATGGAGAGTCTATCGAAATTAAAGATTTTTTTTTGAACAACTCAAAATTAAAGTTGATCTATAAAAAAGAAGTAATGCGAATTAATTCAATATATCATGTTGTAAAACGTGGTGGACAACAACATTAATCTTTATTCTATATAAAAAAAAAAATTATGGAGTGTATAGAATCCCTTAAAAAGAGATACAATTTATATTCTAATATTTTTGTTCACCAAAGTTGATGTATTATTACCTCTGGCTTTTTTTTTTTTTTTTTTTTTTTACATGTAATATAGCCGATTTTTGAGTTTCAGCTGCAGAGGGTTATACATTGAGCTTTAGTAAAGCAGTTAATAAAAGCCTATCCAAGAAAAGTGAGGATTATTCATTTATGAGTGGGACCAAGGGGCATCGAAGAGGACAAGTTTTGTCAATGAATTAACCTAACATGTCTAAGCATTTTCACAGCAAACATCTATTAGACGTGTCTTCGATGAATTCATCGAGACAACACTATCATCAATACGCTTTGGTGTATTTTTTTTTTTTTGGCTTGGACAGCGTGTAATTCAATCAGAGGAGCTGCGAAAATGGATGAAGCAATCGTTTTTTTTTTTTTGAGTAAAAAACAAGGTAATTTGTCCCCACCACCCAGGAATTATTTCAGCGTTACAGGGAAACAATAAATACAGGCCATTCGTTTATGTTGTACCTCAAAGAAATCAACGAAGAGAGTACATATCAAAATAAAATCTACTAGACAATAGTGGGGCTACAATTAGCCTTGGTAACCTATCTACTTTTAAATGCAGGAAGTTCAAATACAATGGATGCTAAATTTCCTGCTTCAGAAAACTGCCCCCACCAGGGATAAGACGTTTCTCCACCGCCAATTGAAACAGCCCAGGCAATATTCCAGGAAGCATCGTGATCGTGCTATGAAGGCAACTATAGAACAGCTGATACATAAGTTTACTGTGTAGTGAAAAAATGTACATGAGAGGTCACCAGATGCAAGGATCATATGATCCAAGAACAGGACATCACGGTACCTAACTAAACCGAATGAAGTTTAATAACTGAAAGGTCGGTTACAGGGCTTTATAAAGATTGGGCTTTAAAATTGAAAGTCCACAGATAAAATATAAACTTCTCTTATATATTTTCATTATTTTGATGTACAAAAATTTAAATTACACTTACAAAAGTGAATTTGGCCCAAGGGCCATTGACTATAAAGTCATTTAAAAAAAATTTCCTAACCCAAAAAATAGCCCAATAGAAATATACAAAAGCATGTCTGCATATACAAAAAATGGATGCAGACTATATACAAAAAAATAATTTGCCATGCATTGCAAAAAATTAAGTAGGCATAAGGTTGAAGCAGAGCAGGGTTGTTAAGTGCTGGCTGTGACTGGAAGAAGTCCCATACAAGAACAAATAAAAACAAAATGCAAGTTAGTCAAAGAATTGAAAAATATAAATTAATGAAAATGCATATATTCAAATGAGTCTCAGAATATATATGTATCAGTCAAACCAAGAATGCATTCACATTTCTGATAGCTAATAAAAAGTAAGTCACCAAAGAAACTTAAGCGTGCACTTTGGCATATCAGAATACATGAGGGTGGAAGTATCATCATTGCCTCAAACTTGCACAGCCACAACCTATAGGAGCAACAACAACACTAGTACCTCAATAAACACACAAGAGGCACATCAAGTTGGTCACAAAGTGTGCACAGGCACAGGGAGAAACAACAACACTGGCACCTCAACATATACAACACACAGGCACAACAGGTTGGTCATAAAGTGTGCACAGGTTGTGCAAGTCACAAAACAGCTTAAAGCAGACACATGAAAGCAAGCAATTAATCATGCTAAATATGGCAGTCAGGCAATGAAGCAGAAATTCACAACATTGTAAACAATTAAATTTTACTGAGAACTAGTAGATTAATGTGTAATTAGACTGCAGTTGAAGCTGAAGGGCCAATGCCTGATTGTTCAGGCAGCACTGTCAAAAAAAATATGAAATTATTAGTAGCAGTTAATGTAAAATAAATTTAAATCCACAAATAAAAAAAAACAAACTAGAGTTCAAACTACCTTTCTCAAATCTTTCCAATTCATCAATTGTTTCCCCAACACAGATTGACTTATTAGCCATCCTTAGCCAATCAGAAGTGCAGATTAAGGCCTCCACAATCTTAGGAGTGAGAGAGCTCTTGAAAACATCTAGTACTCTTCCACCAGTGGTAAAAGCACTTTCAAAGGCCACAGTTGAAATAGGGACATCAAGCATATCACGTGCCATAAGAGAAAGGATTGGGAATCAATCCCAACAAAATCAGCTATTTCTTTAAATTTTCTAAGTCTAAGAGGTGAGTTTCTTATATAACTAACAACTTCTCTTATCTTTTTCACAGATTTAGGGGCTTCTTTCAAGCCATCATTAACAACCAGATTCAAAATATGGGCTATACACCTCATATGTACAAATTTTAACCTAACAGGAGAGGAAGTACCCTAAGAAAGAAGCTTCTTTTTTAAATAATTGATAGCAGTAATAAATTGCAAATTCTATCCCGCTATCATCTGCTTGAGTTAACATTGCACCTAATGCTGATTCTTCAACACACAGATACAAGACAAGAGTATTCCTTGATTGTGGTGGTATGAGTACCGGAGGATTCAACAAATACTGCTTAACTTTATTAAATGCAATATGACACTGTTCATTCCAAACTGGGGGTTGACCTTTCCTCAACAATCTGAATATTAGCTCACATATCGAAGACATCTTAGAGATAAATTTGCTGATGTACTGAAGATGACCTAGAAAAGATCTTATTTCTGTCTCTGTTTTAGGAGCTGGTATTTATTGAATTGCCTTGGTCTTATTTGGATCAATTTCTATGCCTTTTGACCTAACCACATATTCCAACAACTTACGTGAAGATACTGTAAAAACACATTTCTTCAGATTAAGTCTGACATTGAACTTTGTCAATGTTTCCATAAACTTCTCTAGATCTCTGCAATGTTCTTCAAAAGTTTGTGATCTAACCTCCATATCATCAACATACACTTCCATTTCTTTATGGATCATATCTCTAAAAACTTTTATCATAGCTTTCTATTATGTTGCACAAGCATTTTTCAATCCAAATGGCATTACTTTGTAATAAAAGGTGCCCCATTATGTGATGAAAGCAATTTTAGCCTTATCTGTGACATCCATCATTATCTGATTAAATCCTGCCATCCCATCTGCACAGGTGTAATACTTTTTGCTGGTAGCGGAGTCTATTAGAACATCTATATGAGGTAATAGAAAATTATCCTTCAGAGTTGCCTTGTTCAAATCTCTATAGTCAACACACATTCTAACTCTTCCATCCTTTTTCGGGACAGGGATAATATTGGTTAACTATTCTGGATAATCGACTTCCTCTAAAAACCCAGCCTCTATCTGCTTATTAACTTCCTCTTTTATCTTTTGAGCCCATTTAGGTCTTAGATGCCTCAATTTCTGCTTTATTGGCCTTATTCTAGGATTACTTAGAACAAAATGCTCAGCCATTTCACGATCTATTCCTGGCATGTCATCATAGCTCCAAGTAAAGACTATTTTCCATTTTTTGATTATTCTCTCAAGCTCACTTTTTTCTTCAAAGGAAAGACTTGTTGCCAATTAGAGTTCTTTAGGCGATTCAGTATCACTTATATTAAATGGTTAAGTACGAATAGAATTTAAGTATGAAATGCTTATGATATAATCAAGTGTATGCACATTGCCATTAGAATAAACCTCGAATAAGTAAGCGAAATTAGAGGTTATTGCATTAAACTTAGAGAAGAAAGCATCATCAGAAATTACACAGTCAGCATAAAAAACATCCTTTTCTAAACATACTACAGGTTTAACATTATTCAAAATAAAGTCCTCAACACTAATAGTAGTAAGTGGTGTAGGGTTAATCCCAGTGTCAATAGTAGCTACAACATTTAGAACCGCAGTTTGGCCTTTTTTGAACCTTTTATATCTTTATATTCATGAGAGACAGAAACAATTTGAAATACGGGTGGACCTATATTAGAATAAACCACAGAACAACCATCTTCAGATTCAGCTTCAATAGTGATCACCCCTCATTCATAAGGGAATTTGATCTTTTGGTGGAGAGTTGAAGGAACTCCTCCTAGAGGATGAAACCAAGGTCGTCCCAAAAGTAACCCATATGTGATTGGGATATCAAGTACAATAAATTCAACCACAATTTTAATTGGCCCAGTTTCACAATTGTCTTAAAAGTACCTTCCACAGCTCTCTTGGACTCGTCATACGCTTTAATCACCATATCAGACTTTGTAAGATCTTCCTTTGTCATGTTCAATTTTTTTAGAACCTTAAAAGGACAAACATTGATTGTTGGTCCATTATCAACCATAACACAAAGGACCACAAAACCTTTTACTTCAGCCTGGATATACAAAGCTCTGTTGTGTTTCCTTTCTAAATCTGTCAGGTCTTTATCTAAAAAAGAAATCTCTGCACTATCTTTGAAACCTACTAACATAACCAATTCTTCAGGAGTAGATTCTGTAGAAATCAACAAGTTATCAAGGGCTTCATACATAGCGTGCCGATGTTTCTTTAATGTAACCAGTAAATCCCACACACTAGCATTAGCTTTCGTCTGCTTTAATTGCTTTAAAACAATATCCTCTTCTTTGTCTTCAGACACTTTATGTTTTCCTTTATCTAGCATTAGTGACCCATCCTTTTGTGGCATAGGAGGATCTAAATAATACTTCCTGCTTCTAGTGACATGACTCATGTCCATTTCATCATCGCTTGACAATTCCCACAAGTCATTAAAGTCAAATTGTAAATTACCATCATTAGTGGAATCTTCTCCTTCCATAAGTTCCTAAAATTTTGGAGGTACATTGCCTGAATTTTCTCCAACCCAGAAAACACGATCCACATAATTAGCACAACAGTTCATCTTTTCATTGTCACCGAATTCCTCACCCCATCCACTTGGAATGATTGATTCAGATGAAATATCTGCAGATGCTGGCTTAACGTACTTCACCAAATAATCGAACTTCCTTATCGGTTCTGCCAGAGTATCCCAAACCTGTTGATAACTTGGTTTTTCTAGAAAAGCCCAATTTGGTGGTACTACTTTTTCAAATGGAACTTGGATTACTGGCGGATTGTAAGCAACAACATAATCAAATTCAAGACTTGGCTGATCAAGATTCTGATAATCTTCCTCTTCCCTAGCCCTTTTTATACTATTGATTAGCTCAAAACACTTCATCAGAAACTCTTCATTGATAGATTCATCTTCAATTAACATCACCTTTTCATCCAGTTAATCTAGTGATCAGTGGCATAAATGTCCTTTATCATAAGAGGACAAGATTGTAACTGATGAGGCTGATAAGTCAGAGCATTGGCAGGAACATTGAGCAAACTCAGCTTCTCCTGTAGCCAGATCTAAGAAAAGAAAAACGATAATAAAATAAAAGAAAGCTCGCTAAGTTGAAAACCCGAAAGGGCGGCTTAAGCAAAAGTTAAAGCATGCCTACTAAGTTGAAAACCCGAAAGGGTGGCTTAGGTAAAAATTAAGGCATAAAAGAAAGAAAGAAAAAGAGATTTTGGTTACATACCTGAAGGAGAAGTAAACTGCCAGAAAGACGGTTTTGAGTCTTGAAATGATCGAAACCGATGATGGTCTCAACAAGTATAATAGGCATCGGGTTTGCTCCAACCTCTACTTGTTCCAAAATGCTGACTATTCTTGTATCAACATCTCCATAGGAAGAAACTAACAGAAACTAAGCGTAAAGGTAGAAGGAAACCATCCTAGTCCAAGCAGTACTGTTCGTATCCTTGGTCTCACAAGCAATAATCAGAGCAGATAAGCTAACAGTCTCAGGATTATGTGCATAAGAATGAATCTCACCTAGGGGCATGTCAAGGAATGCGCATAACCTGTTGGGAAACTACATGCCTAGTTCAGGAAGATCAATCATGGCAATAGAATCCAATGAAAATCCGAAAATGGCAGCAAATTCTTTAATTAATAGACACAGTTCTTGTCCATTAAATAAGAAGACATGGTCCTTAGAATCCTAAAAAGAGGTAGCAGTATGAAGAAGATTATAATTAATCTTAATGTGATGGAGAGATTTTAGCAATTTGGCATGGAAAGGCAAAAGTCAATTCCAATCGTCCCTATTAAGGTTCTTAAGAAAGTTCTTGAGCAGTTGAAGAGTAGGGTGCAAAATAAGGAGTGAAGAGAATGAACCCCTTTTGAGCCCTTATATAGTGATAAAAGATAAATCAAGATGGGATGAGGATTCTGTTTCCTAGCAAGATGGGAATCAAAATAATAATCAAAGTTGATCAGGATTAGGATAAGTAAATAAAATCTTAATTATTTATTTATTCCTTATCCCTTTTAACTTAGAATTGCATTCAAAGAGAGAAAAGGAATTAAAGCACAATCCACTCAAGATTAAAAAGATCAATTCAGTACAACAATATAAAGAACAAGTACGAAAGTCTGAAAAGTCAGATAATAGAATATAGGCATACTAAAAGTTTGTAAAATCAGTCATCTCTAGCTCCAGTATTTGACCAAGGACTCCATCCTCTAATCTGATCATCATCAAGAGCTCTAGCAGTCGAGATCCCAGCACCATAATCACTGAAACCTAAATCAGCAAGCTGTCGATGGAGCCTCTCATTCTCGTGCTCCAAGTCCCCGGTGTAACCCTGTTGCATTAAGAAATACTTAAAAATATGCATATCACGCATGTCATGCATACATTTGCACGTTGATTGTAAAATACTTACTCTCCAACTGTCTGTGACCTGCATAGTAAACAATCTCTGAGATGAGGCAAGTCCATACAAGTACTCTGCCTGTGTCCGGGGAATCTGCATTATAAATATTACTAACATTAGTACTAAGTGTTAGTTTATACAGATGAAATCAATTGCACTCACATGAGAAGCATTTGGTGGAGAGAAACTAGGAGGTTACATATCATCAAAATGCATATGCTGCTCAATGGGAGTCTAAACTGTAGGAGCCCAATAGTACATCAATCGATCCAAGAGAGAGATATCACCCAGAGTGGCACTCGTTGAGGTCTCACCTTAAACAGTCTCAGCATGATGAGTATCAGATCCCTGCTCAGTCTCATGCTCGGTCCTCGCAGTCTGAGGATCAGTGTTAGTCTCCTCACTAATGGTCTCCTCATCAACATAAGAATCTACTCTCTCAACTTAAGAAGGAGAGCAAATGTTAGTAGCAACAATCAAAAAGTAAAGGGGAGGTAGATAGAGATCAAACCTCCTCCAAATCTATAGGAATTTGCTCTAGAAGGTTCCCCTAAATAAACCGATGATAGCCTCGGGAACGCTCAAGCAAAGTCGAAGCATCATATCCCTCTAGAGCTGCTCTCAGCTTTTGGCCAATCAAGTCACAACTCCACAACATAGATGAGGGAATAAGAGAAGGAATGTGTCATCGAGAAGGCCCTGTATGCCATTGATATACATGCTCACCAAGATACTACATCTTGCAACCATATCCAAGGAGTAAGATTCTCATGGTCTCGAGTTTCAAAGCAGCAGCCATGAAATCATATCACTGGACATCCTCAACACCATCGAGTCAATCAAATTTAATCTGCAAATTTATAAATCAATTAGTGTAGACGGCGGGGTTTAGCGCGCGCCCAAGTTTCTTGCAACCGCGACACTGTTTAAGCTCAGGGCTTTAGGGAACACACTACTACATCACAAAGACATAGCGTGGAGATGATGGAGTCGCCACCCAGGGTAATAACT